>PVHX01007179.1:50054-93697 GCA_004024805.1 Geosciurus inauris | reverse complement strand
GCCCGACAGGGTCTTTTTGATTTTAATCCCAGTCTTCTCGCTCAGCAGCAATTCTTGAGACTAAAAGTCCCATAAAGAAATGGTACAATTTTTGGGAGGAGAGAGGTTCCATAATAGCCCTACAGGATTTTCTGATATATGTTGTTTTGCCTTGGATTTGAATTAGTTGTTACTTTGCCTATATTTACAGGTATATCTAAGAAGGCAGCCAATGACTTCTGAGAAAATCTACCAATCCCTATCATCAACACTAAGGGAAGGATGACCAGGATAGTATATTACTACCTAAGACATTCATGAAGAGGAGTGCCATTCAAATGTTACACCAGACTTAAAAGCATTCAAGGAAACATTAGCAAAGGAGTGACCAACATAACCACTGTTGGTCACTGACCTGATAAGTCATAATGGTACAAATGACCAAAGCTCTGAGAGTGCTTGTGTATGCACACGTTTCTATTGTACACGTGTGTGTGTGTGTGTAGTTCTAGATGCTCACAGCCACAGCCAATATGAGGGAGCAACTTTGATCTACATAAGTCAAGTTTCCCCAATTGCATCAGCTTCCCTGGAGGTCTCTGCTGCTTTATTGCTGGAGTAGACACTGTAAAACTTCTCTTGGGTTTAATGGTGCAGTAAGAGTTGTATTTGCTTTTGGATTTTGAAAACTGGGTATGAATTGTTGCTTAGGTTTTAAGACCATGGAGGAATGGCATGATCTGGGTCACTAGTGGTAACTTACTGCCGTGGTCCTCTGAGCACTTCTCATGTAGAAAACTGCAACATGAAGTAAAGCATGCTGGGTTTCAGGCTGTGACCTATCCTAACTTTTACTAAATGATAGATTGGATCTTTTTCTCTCTGGAAATTTGTAAGATCAGAGTAGAAAGAAAGAGGCCTGAAACTGATTCAGATGGATTAAATGGTTCCTGCAAATCTTCTTGCCCCCTGGAGTCCAATGGGACACTTATGAGTCTAACTCTTAGAACTTTGAGTGGACTGTATCTTTTGGGCCAGAGCTTGGGTCTTCAAACTGTGGCAAGGCCAATAATGAAACAGCTAGGGGAAAGAGGGGGAGTAAGGAAAGATAAATGTAGAACTGAGATGGTTTTCCAGAGATGAGTGTAGGATGTTTGCCAAACAACCCACACTATTCCTGACTCAAGACAGTGCTAGCAGTTTTATGAGCGATGGCTTCATTTCCCTCTAAAATTACACAAGTGGCATTTCTTGGTGTGATTTTATAGATATATTATGGTTGTTGTTTTCTCCAAGGGGACCCAAATTAGGTATGGGTTAGGATGGCTTCAGGAGACTTCTCCTAGGCCTAGGTGTTGGACTCATCTCTCCCCATCTAACCTGGTCCCTGTTGTGTTCTGTAATGAGTCCTCTTCTACATGCCTATGGAAGGGACCAGAGCCAATGCCACCTCACATCTTTCCTATCTCCCTCTGCAAGACCAAGAGATGCTTTGGCTGCCACCAAGGGAAGGCAAAGGAGCAGAGTTCAGAGAAACTTTTGATAAAGTGTCATAGCAAGCCCCTCATCAGAAGGTAGGAAAGGTCACACAGTAAAAAAAAAAAAATAAAATAATAAGAAAATATAACTGCTTTCTTATGAGGAAAATATTATGAGTTCTTCCCCTTTTTCAGCTTTTATGGAAGGAGATTCTGCCAGTTCCTTCAGAAAAAAATAAGAAAAAGTAGTTTTAAAATGAGATTATGCACCTTCAGGGTGCCATTAGGAAGTTTTACTGTACTGAGATGACATGAAAGCTCTGGAATTAATATCCCTGAGATGCTTCAAACCTGCAATAGCAATTATTGTACTACGTGTCCCTGGATAAATAATAGGGCCATTCAACTAATTAGCTTCAATGATTTCAGCTCCCTGTAAATTCTCTCTCACTCGGCTATAAAAATAACACTAGGAAAACTTTTGGTAAGAGAAACTTCTTTCAGGAGATGTTTTCTTTTCTTTTTTTCCCCTTTCAGTTCATAATGCAGTGTTTAAAGTAACTTCCATTCCTAATCGCAAAGGTAGAATGGAATATGCCACTTTGGCACATTATTAATTGCCATTTACTACTATGGAATATATTGATTTAAATCTCTAATTCTCATCTTCCAAATATTTTGCATAGTATTACAAAATCATATTTGCATGGATCATAGAATATAAACCCAAGTATATACATACATGTATGATTAAAGATAAATGCAAGAATTACTTATTATACACTTCCATACATATAGCCACGTTATTTTACAGAATTTTGACAACACACTAACTTCCTGATGGTGCACATGGAATATTAATTCATTCGTTCATATTGACTGAGGGCCAAAGAGAAGCAAGATATGTTTCTTCTCTACATTTTCTTGGAAGGAAAGTAGGTTTACTTAAATACGGTATTGTTCCCCCTTAACGTGACAAGGATTCTTCTATACTTCTGTCACCTAGAAATACCAATCAATTCTGTCAATTCAAAATAAGAAACGTGAATTTCAATAATGCGAGCAAAGACAATTCTAACGTCACGAGCAATGGGATGAGAACAAATGCTATGGTCCAAAGAGACCTGAACTTTCTTAAAGCTTGGGGCTTTGTTTTTCCTTTGGGGAAGCTACTGAGGTTTCTTCTTTTCCTTTCATGGAAATTTCTCTACACATTGAGATGAAACAGAAGCTCCTCCCATGCATGGACTAGTACTCCTCCTTCAAATGCTCGACGTCATCACAGAAGCTGAGAGGGGGGAGATGGTGATGTGCCTCATCCTTGGTGAAGAAATGAACAGGAAAAGAATCTGAAACCTCTTCCTGGGCTTATCTTGTTTTTAATTAACAGAATATAATTAAAATTAAAGCCCGACAAAATGACTGAATCTTAAATCAGAATTATGTCTAACAATGGAGGCTGTGGTTATTTGTTTGCACTCATTAGAGGTGACCTGCACTACTTTCTGGGTCTCCCATTTTGCTCTGCTCCTTATAGACAAGTTCTCTTTTTTAAATTTCTTAGCTACATAGAAAATAATTTTCCCCTTTATGCACCAATACTTATTAAATATATGTATAAAAACAATTGTGTGGCACATTAGGATGAAGAATACAGAATAATAGGACATAGTATATAATAGATCAAAAATCATGACCTTTCTCCAAAGCATGATACAATTATTAAATCCCAAATGATTCCCCTAAAATGAATAATCATGTAATCTGGCAAAGATACTAACTTTCTAATAAAAATTTTAAATGTTAAAATTTTCCTGAACTTAAAGCAAAATGTGGCTAGAGATTATAGTTTTTGTTTCACAACTAAGTATTCCATGTTGTTTAAACATTCTGATCTTCTCACCTCAAAATCTACACCCTAAGAGCTACCTAGGAGATTTGTAGTATCAACCCCCATCATTTTTCCTTCGAAGAGATCTGCAGCCTCAGCTTATGAGAAATGCAGTCTGTTCACCCTGGGAGAATATAAGTCATAACGTTTGTTTTGGAAATCTATTCTACCCAATATTTCTCAATGAAATAAATTGTATAAATGAAATAAACCTGACATTGCAATATTTACTAAATTGCTACCGTCTGTGTAGCGCTTAACACTTTGACTATCATTGGTTTCTTTCCTTCTTGCTCAGTGCACCAGGCAAAAGAAGAAGCAAGAAGAAAAAAAACAAAGGCTTCCAGAAAAATGCATTTTTAAATCAATATAAATAAGGTTATAAAATAGCCAAACTTAGCATTGTTTCCTTCTTATTTGTTATTCCTAAGCATTTGTCATTTTCTCACTGATCTCTCTTCTTAAAAATGCCTATTTTTCAGCTTACCCGTGTGTGCGTGTGTGTGTGTGTTTGTGTGTGTGTGTCTGTGTGTTAGGAGTTCACACATGGCAAGAAGGGCTAGAGAGTGCAGGAAGAAAAATTCAAGTAAATCAATCTCATTTAAACTACCTTAATGGTCTGATATTATATACATACATGCTGCATGATTAAAACACCTATGAAAATAATTGACATTCATAGGCGGAAATGTATATCAATGACACTGGACTATTTAAAGATGAAAACACTTTTGCAAAAAAGGTAAGTTTTGAATCTCAAGAGTAGACACAAAAGGGAAAAAAATATTTTTCAGGGTCCTATAACCGTGTCTGTTCTTTTCAATCTGTGGCATCACACGGTCATACTTTTGTACTGACAATGAAGGACACTAGGCCTCCACCAGTGTCCCTGGACCTATGTCTCAGGATATCTGTCAAGTGGTGCTGTCAAAGCTTCATGCATGGGGCTGGGGTTGTGGCTCAGTGGTAGAGCGCTTGCCTAGCGTGCATGAGGCACTGGGTTCGATTCTCAGCACCACATAAAAATAAATGAAAAAAAAATCCATCAATAACTTTGGAAAAAAAAAGCTTCATGCAGAGAAATTCTCCTGTACTCTATGGAGATCCTTTGATTCATGGAGGGGCAGGATGAACCTGTTCATCAGTGCTCAGAAAGTCTAGTAAAGGATTATGCCTATAACATGAAGGAAGAAGGGTAAAAGTAGGGCAGGAGGCTCTGAGGGCTCCTTTGGCAATTGGAGGTAGGGGAGGAAGGAGCCAAGCTATAAATAAAAAATATTTCTAGAAATGGTATGTGGATGATGCATTATTAATGATTGTGAAATATATCTCAATATGGAGGAGAAAGTGGCCACATCTCAAGATGGAATAGAGTCAATATCACAAGTCACTTGGTCCAAACACTGCTGATGCTCTTATGATTTTGGAAGAATGCAAAATACCCCCTAAAGTCAAAGAGGGTTTTAAGTGTTCATAAGTCTACTTGGTTAAGCACGGGGATGATACTTAAGAATTGATACGCAACAAAGAGATGAACAAATATAGCATGTTATTCGGACAATATCTAATTTTCAAACCTAACAACTCTATGAGAACCTACTGTACTGTCATTTAAAACTCTTTCATTGTACCTTAAATATCTATATTAAGACATTTAAAAATAAGCCTAAGTATCTACAGAGTCTGAAATGTAATGTAGCTTGCTTCAGAATGAGAAAACTTAAGGATTCCTGTTTTAGCCACTAGATGCTTATCAAATTCTGGAGCTCAGAAATATTTGTCTTTTCATATTTACCTGCATCCCCAAATATGTATCCAAACAGTATTTAGCCATTTTTATCACAAATATGGACTTTTCATGTAGAGTTTTGTATGAAGTTATTATAATTATAGCAGTATTGTGATATCATTAAAGATGGCCAAAAAACTGACAGATGGTCACACATTTAAGATTTATAACTTAAAAATAGTTTTACTGTGAAGGGTGCATTTGTAGCACATCAATGGACACTGATAAATTTTGCCAGAAAGTCATGAAGAAGGAAAAGGAATATAGGTTAATATCCTCTTCTCTTTGCTCCCCCTCCTTCCTTTTCTTCTTTCTGATTTTTTTTTCCCTTTTGGTATCTAGCTAGGAGATTTAGTCCTGCTTCCTGGATTTGAGGGTCTCTCACACTGCTCATCTCAACAATCAATTTTTACTGCTGTAGAAGATAATAATGGTAATAACACTATGGAAAAAAACTACCATGACCTATAACCATAACTTATTACAGTCCTTTAAAAAAGTAACTGTAGTATGTGGAGCTTCCTCATTTCTTGAAGCAGAGAGGAGCTAACAGTTGGAGCCTCTGAGGCTGTCTCTACATCTCCTGAATGCATGCAAAAGGCTGATCTGCTCACAAAGAGATGCTTTGGGTATGGATCACGTGGATGAGAAAAGTGACCCAACACTAGGAATCTGCTGAGGACAGTCACCTTTTGGCCCACCTGCCTTCCTGCACCGAGTGCTAGCAAAAAGCTCTGCCAGTGTGACACACTAGTAGTTTATCATCCTCTACCAAAGAAAGTCAGGATTCTTGGTCAGTTAAAGTGAGGCTGTTGTATAGTAAATATCAGTGCTCCCATCAGGACAGTCCTCTGGTGGTGCCTTTAATACTGAAATTTCAAAGATCTTTGTTTACCTGAATAACAATTATAAACTGTCTCCCACAAAGCCCCATATGTTTTTCTATTGCACTTGACAGAGAGGATGCAAAATATAAGGCTCTGTTTCATCCCGGTGTACATTACCACGTGCCTATCAAGAACTCACCTGGCTTCTACATTAAGTGGAAGGGTTGCCCTTATAAGACAAATTATATTCCAGACACTTTCAAATGAAGTGGATTCACTGAGCACACCGTTTATCATGGAATCTGGAAGGCTTCCTTAAAGCATGACTGTGCAACAAAGGAATTTTAATGCCACTCCACTCTATAATGCACTGCATACTAACAAGATTTATATACATTACTGGTGCTGTTAAGGAAACTCGAATGACTTGCAGTTTCTCTAGATGAGATTTTAAAAAAATCTTAAAAAGGGTGTTCAGCATACAAATGAAATCAGATTACATTAGAAGTTGTTTAAAAGTACAAACACAATACTGCTTGTATACCAGCCATGGAACACACAGCAAAGATTTGTTTTTTCTTCTCTTAGACAACCATTCCACAGTCACTAAACATAAACAACCATAAAGTGACAGCTGCTTTTAAAATGTCACTTAGGGACAAACTGTATAGATGGGAAATTAGATAGTACTGAATGGTTTTGGAAAAGAACCAGTCCTGTACTCTGATCTCCTAGTTCTGCATGCATGAGAGAGAATAAAACAGTTCTCATCACTAATCATATGTGTTCATATGTAGACATATACACCTACAGTGTGATCCACATGATTTATCAGATTTAAAATAACTAGCTAAGACTTTCTAAAATATTGAAAAACAGTCTAGTTACATTGTAGGAAAATTGAGAAAAATGAAGTAGATAAGGTTTGGAGAATAATTAAAAATTTAGGCAGATGTTTGGAGGTCCATAATTTTTTTTTTAAATTGGAGACTCTACAGAGAGCGCTGCAAAAATGACTCAAGCCAGGATTTCCAGTTAAATACACTAAGAGGCAATATACTTTTAGTAGGTTGAATAAAATGTAGAATAACCTATATTAAAAAGCACATAACAATGTCAAACCTTTAAGCTTCCAACCAGAGGATTTGCAATAAAATGAAATCATTAGGCAAAGAGTGGCCACTGTGATGACGGGAAGAAAAAATAACTCAAAATTCTCATATCTATTATTATATTAGAATAGTTCACTTTCTTCTCTACATAATAACATTGGGCATTAAAGAGCCATTTACACACACCTTATTATTATTTATGAAATTACAAGTACACACGGTGTCTGATAACTCATCTCTCTGTGTTAAATAGGAACATACATTGTTTTTTAAAATGTCTGCTTTTTACAATGTGCTAGGTAACAGCTTTCCCCAGCATAATCATGAATGCATTATATAATGTGCTTTATAAGAAGTTATTAAGGATTATGATTATAGCAACATAACCCTAATATAAATATGAATAAAGCATTTAGGAATGGTATTTTCACTTAGACTGTTACCTATATAATTTGTAGCAATACAGTTATCACAGGAGACATACCACATTTACAGAAAAAGCCGTTTCCATGAATGTTAGTAAAAATCCTATAACGTAGGTTTTTTTTCCTAGCAATTTTGCAAAACCCATGCCTTTAAAAACATGAGAAGAATCCACAATGCCACCTACAGTATTCTCAACAGTAGTCTTGCCTTGGTAGGGGAAAAAATATCAGCTTTATTTGAAAAGCCAGGTGCATGTAAATTTCCAAACTGCAAGTAGGTGGCAGTGGAGACATTTCTGGATGATTTTTCTCAGTTGGAAATGTAAAAGGAAGAGGAAGGAAAAAAAACCTCCTTAAAAACAAGTTACAAACATACCAAAATAAATAATGTCCTGAAATGTAACCTTCCATAGCAAATTACCATTAAGAGCTAATAATATACTTGTCTTTAGGGACCAAAATCCTACCAATCCCTTAATGAAGACAGTCAGCATGGGGAGTGAGCTGCACGGATGACAAAATTAGGAAAAAAAAATGGAAAGAGAGAAGGGTTGGACAAGTGTTTCCCACAAAACTAAAAGTAAGGTTTCAGAATCTGTTGTGGGGCTGGGGCTGTAGCTCAGTGGTAGAGCCCTTGCCTAGCATGTGTGAAGCACCGGGTTCCATCCTCAGCACCACATAAAAATAAATAAATAAAATAAAGGTTTTGTGTCTAAAAAATAAGAATACAGCTAAAAAATAAGAAAGAAAAAAAAATTTGTTGTGAATAAGAAACTCCAAAGCTGACAGCACAAAATGCTTAAATTTAAACTAGTAAGTTAGCATTTCAGGGAGCTATTAGGAAATCTCCTGTTTGAATGTCAATTTAAGAGGAGCAAATGAATTCATTAGGATCTGTTTTTTTAAAATATTTTTTTAGTTGTTGATGGATCTTTATTTTATTCATTTATTATTTATATGTGGTGCTGAGGATCGAACCCAGTGCCTCACGCATGCAAGGCAAGCGCTCTACCACTGAGCCACAACTCCAGCCCAGGATCTGGTTTTTAATGAAGAATATCAATCGAGTCCATAAAAAAAATGAACTGGGTATAAGAGCCTATTGGACAACAGAGACATATTTAAAGTGTGCTCAATTCCCAATAAACACTAGGAACATTAGAATAAAACCACCTGAGTTGTCTTTCAAGGTTAATGAATTGGCAGTTAGATTCATTCCATTTTCAAGTTTACCTGCAAAGACAACCAGGGTCATTAAATAGTCTTATCAGTTCAATCTAATTGATTTGACTTGTGGACATCATATGAGGAGTTGGAAAGTGCCCAGGAATACATAATAAATTCTGGAGGGGTGTGTGTGTGTGTGTGTGTGTGTGTGACCAATGTAGATGGAGAAAAACATGTACACGGATCAAGAGGAAAAAAAGAAACAGTAATGCCATTATTCATACAAAAATCACCATGTGAAAAGAAAGCAAGAAGGTAAGCCTCCAGATCAAAGCTTTTTTCACACCATGGATGTCTCAGATCAGCCTTTCCCCTTGACTTGATTGGCTAGCCATGCAGTTAGCAACAAAGGCAACCGGGTAGTCAAAGGATGCAAGAAACTTGGTTGAAAACAAATGCTACATCCTCGGTACTACTACTCCTCCTGCTTGGAACTACTCCAAAATGCTTTTAGAACCCCCATGTGGAATTAACCTCTCCCTCTCCTACAGTATTAAAAAAAAAACAACTATTATAGTAATTGTCATATTTTAGAATTAGAATTATTGTTTGGACCACTCCAAGTCTGCAAGTCCCAGGAGGAGGTCAGGTGTCATCCCTTGACAATTTTTGGTGCCATGCTCTTCAAGGAGAGAATGCTTCACATGTTGTTTATCTGAATTAGTTGAAAGGATATTTAAAAGCCATTTCTCAAAATATGACGTTTCAATGCTGCAGACGATAAGAACTCTGTATTTTGCTGACGAAGGGAAGAGGCATTCCTTACAGAGCCTTAAGAAGAAATGTGGTTTCAAGCTTTACTCTGCCCTTATATACGCCGGAGTCCTTGAGAGCTACAGGGTGGGTTTGGTTGCCAGGAATGCAGGCCTGAAAAATCACGAGTGAACTGGCTTCCTACGAACAGTAGGGGGCATTTTACAGCCGAGGATCCTGGTAGAGGATATATTTACAGACTTGTGCTGGGCGGAGCCTGCAGGAAACCAGTCGTTGTCCTGGGGACCCTTTAAATGTAAGCACTAGGGAGCGAAAGTCAGGCCTGGCAGTTGATCAGAGAGGCATAGGGGGAAAATAACTCCAAAAGCAAGGGCCATCCTGAACCCAAACTCCTAAAATGAAGGGAGAAATTTCTTACACTGAATTAATAGAGTGTGTTTCTTAGGTTTCTGTCATCAGAAGAGATTTCATGTGGTTCTTCTCTACCTGTTTGGGTCCTCCTTACCTTATAGTATTAGAGGTCACTCTGGGTTTTATGGTGGGAAACACACACACACACACACACACACACACACACACACACACACACACACACGAAAGGCTATTGAGAAAGTTCTATAAAAGCTCCTTCAACAGAGAAAAGTCTCTGAAAGTCAGTCTTCCTTTTGGAAAGGCATTGGATCAATTTCATTCTTTTCCAGATAGGGCATAAAACTCAGTGCCAGACTATGTAAATACAACCAGGTTTTGGTGAGAGTTTGGTTCTTGCCGCCAAAGATCTGCAACTTCTAATTGCCTGAAATACTGAACATTTTGAGACACGAATGCTGTAAACATGTAAAAATATTAGAAGTGTGGCTGCTTTCAAAGAAGAAAGATTAGTGGAGGTATCAAGCCTCTCACAGTGGAGGGTTCCAGAGAACCATCCACCTGCGGCTGGCCTCAATCAAGAGGTTAAGAGAGCATACTTGAGAAGGAATTATCCAAGCCTGGTCCGGAACCAGTATATTTCGAGAGTGTTATTAGAAAACAATCTGGGTGTGGTTGCGCGCAAGCCTGTCTAGCAACTTAAGGAAGCTGAGGCAGGAAGATCACGAGTTCAAAGCCAGCCTCAGTAAAAGCAAGGTGCTAAGCAACTCAGTGAGACTCTGTCTGTAAATAAAATACAAAATAGGGCTGGGGATGTGGCTCAATGGTCAAATGTCCCTGAGTTCAATCCCTGGCCCCTACCAAAAAAAGAGTGTTACTAGATGACAAAGAGAACATAAAAGTGACCTAGCTAAAGATAAATATTAAATTGGACCAGGATGCATTTTTTTAAACTCTAAGAGCACAGCTTCAGAATAAAACGAGCACTTTTTTTTTGTTGTTGGAAAACTGTAGTTTGGATTAATCAATAAAATTCTGTCACTGTATCAGGCAATAGTGACATTATATTTTAGTTTATTTTATTATGGAGTATTACAGTATATTTCTGCTTGATGAGTAAAGACTTGAACAATTAAAAGAAACAATGTATATAATGTATAATCTCATTGCATGATGATTTGATTTTCCTTTTCTATTGAACACTTAAAATTTTTTACCCTGTTGAAAAGCCCATAAAACAGATTTTGTGAACATATGTTTTATGAGTCAATGTCAAAATAAGAATGGTAAATCCCTCAATCACAGACAATCTTTAGAAGTCATCACTTAATTATTCAGCCTGTGGATCTTTCCTATGCTTTTTCTGCCCCTCCTCTTTTTTCCATATTTAGATATTTTATTGTACACACACTTCTTTTAGAAGTGGGCAGACAAAAGAATGAGAAGAAGTGAACTCAAACTTGAGGATTTGGATAATTAAGAGTTGGTACTGCCTAAGAACAGCTTTCATTTCAAAACAATATTCCATGTACAAATTTTTCTAATGCTTTAAAAAAGTTTTGGTAAATTCATTGTGGCTAGGATGTGTCAAACTAATGCAGTGAGTAGATTTTCATTTCCAAAGATCTACCTACTTAAAAACATTTAGATTTTATTTAATACTGACTTTTAGATTGATTCTTCAGCAAAGAGAGAGCTTGTCATTAACTACCAGCAGGTGGTGGTATTCACAAATAGGGTACAAGAAATACTGAAAGGGCTGTAAATATAACCAATATGTGGTTCAGATTTATGGATTATGGATTTTAAAACATTTTTAATGGAGTTGTCAGCACTCTGAAACTACTTTCATTTCCATCTGTTCCATATGAATGTGGAAACTTGGTTGTCACCTTAAAATATGTGCCCGTAGGAAGTTTTGCAATTAAGAATATTAGGTCTCTTTATAAAAGCAGAGGAAATACTTTTTATTTTTAAATATTTATATGTTTATATAACAATGAGTTTCAAACAAGCACAAATATCCAGACTCTTCCAATATTTTGGGAATGTCTAGGTTCAGAAGCTGGTCTATTGTCTATTCTGGGCAGACATGTATCCAGGAGCGCTGACTATATACTTTAGCTGAACTAACCTGAGCAAATGTTGAATGGCAGGCACTGTGCACACATAGTTGCTAAGGAGAAAATATGTCCATTCTTGTCTGCAAAAATAAAACTCCCAGGTTTCAGAGGATACAGAAGCAACAAGAGGCAGTGAACTCCAGCCATCCAGTCAACAGCTTCAGGGGCTTTAGGAACAGGCTGAAATTATTTGGTTTTGACCGCCAGATGACCTCCATTGCTGCCCAGTCTGATGGACAGTCGGACCATTAGTTCTTTTAACACACATTCTTTTCCTGAAACACAGACACCACTCTGCGTTCGTACAGAGCAAGAGAGGAGAGCAAACGGAGTGTCTGAAAGGGAGAGACAGAGACATACATCCGCAGAGAACCTTCTAAACCAGCTGCAGCCCTTCTACTGGTCTAGGGCCTGGGGCTACAGAAATTCATTCCAAGCAAAGAGGCATCAGATCATCTACCCCTCAAAAAAAAATTCAATTTAAAATTGGGTTCTAGGCTACAATTAGGCAAGATCACATTTACTATATGCCCAAAACAAAAACATGGACATGGTTAAGATTGATTTTTTTTTTTTTGTATTTTCTAAAGTATTTGATCTGTAGCTTAAAAACCATCTTTTAAAAATAAACATATGAAATTTTTTTAAAAAGTCTTATTATGTCTCACCTAATGCTAGTTCAGGCTTAATGCAAAATTGTTTCCTACTCTATGCTATCCAGTTTTTTATAATCCATTTAATGAGCATAATTCCCAAGTCACATTACTGTGGTGAATGAAATTCAAAATACATTTTATTTGCTATTTTTTTTGTATGCATGTGTTTTGGTGTATGACTAAGAAAATAACTTTTGGTCTTATTCTTGCAAAACAAATCAGGAGCTAAGCTTGCTGTCAGCCTATTCATCCACAGCAAAACCAGAAAGCACAAAGGTTGTACTCCAAAGAGACCCATCAAAGAGACTGAACTTTGCCAGGAAAGGCAAAAAGAAAAGAGAGTAAGAAAGGAAGTTTAAGTGGAGGATAAAAAATTTTTCTATAGATGAATTATTCTATCTTTAAATAAAGAAAAATTTAAACTTACATTTAATCCAATCTATAATGCACGCATGCACGCGCATGCACACACACACACACACACACACACAGGCCCTCTATCTCCATTTTCTTGTGGTTGTGGCTGACAGAATTGTGCGTGTTCCTAGCCTCTTCTGATTTTCCTCCTGGGATAAGTGATGAGCTATGCTGCGGTAAACGAGGAAACATCTGTTTGACTTTCCGAAGCTGGCATGAGGAGCCAAAGTCTGAATCACAAATGCCACTTTCATAAACAGGTTTCCCACAGGAATCTTGCTAAAAACATGACTCTACTGGGGGGAACCACAGCTCCGGTGACTGATGGGGAAAGCTGCTCTCCTCTGCAACTCTTTGAAACAATACACACTTTTCGGGGGGCGGGTAGGGGATATTTCTGTGGTGGGATTTAATGGATCCCAGTCTGTTAAAGAGAAAAAGTACCTGGATCGAGTTTTAATTTGGAAAGTTCATACCGAAGCCTCAAAGACTCTAAAATGAAGTTTACTTCTAACAAATGGGGAGACTTTTATTGTAAGAAAAGCTATGAAACAGTGGTAAGTGGTAACTATGTATTCAGAAAAGGCACACAAAATCTCAAAAATATTATTAACAGTACACTGTTTTCACATTTTATTTTATTCTAGCGTCGTTGCCACCAACAGTGTGAATCACTCAGGGACACTACATTGACTAGAGGAATGTCCTACAGACCCAGGGCTGTAATATTTTTCACTTGTTTTCTCAAACGAGGGAGAAAACTACTTGGGGAGTTGCATCTGCCCAAAGGCAAACTCTGGAGGCAGGTGGGACGTGAAGCTGGCCCCGTTCCCAAATGCCTCTTCTCTTAGAATCTTCCCATCTGCACATCTTTTTAGATTGTCCAATTTTTTGGTTCAACTGATTTTTTCCAACCTCTTTAGTTTAGCAATTTTTCTCTTTATGAAAAATGAGTGCTTGCTATTTGATTCCTCTCTTGGGATATTTACTCATCTGTCTCCTAAACAGGGCTCCCATTTATGGGGCAGCACTTGGTTTGGCTGACATCATTGTATGATTATGAACCTGTGAGTGAGCTGGAAATATTTGAGGGAAAATCTGAGGAGGGGGGGAAACACAGAGACCTAGTTTATTTGATTGAAGTATTGATTAAAAAAAGATTTTATAAGCTATAATCAGATGAAACTTAATGTAATGATAAGCTGATACAAACATCATGCTGCATATTTCTACTTAGCTTACAAAGGCAGAGAACATTTATATCAGAAAAGAGTTCCTTTATTATTTAAGGTGGTTTTCACCTGTCAGAACAGATGGATGGTTGTTATCTGTAAGATGCTACTTAGATATTATGTATATCAATACATGCAGTATTGAAACTGTTAGTGCAAGAAATCAGGTCTGGAAATTAACTTAATTATTTAAATTGTTTTCCTTTTCTTATCCCCCTTCTCTTTCTTTCTTTTTTAATTCAAAAATGATATCTCTACCTTATTACTAGAGAGAATCCTTAGCTGAAGGAAGTGGAAATGTTCAAATACACATGATATTGTCTTGCCGTGAATAAACTAACACTAAACACATGGTGCTTTCACGGCTCTGAGAAGAGCTCTTAAAGCAGATGACAGAATTAGCACATAGAATATCATTTTGCCATGAAGAAAATGCGATGCGGAGCCAAGAATTATTTTTCTCAAATTTGTTTCCCACATCTCTCCTCATACTCAGGGCTCTGAATGTTTCTATGACATTTAAGATCTTCAGATAAATTTCCAACTTCTGAATATGAATGCTAGCAAGCCTTGCCTAGGATAAAATCAAATTGAGACATGAAATACATATATAAGTTTATTAGGCCTTAGAAAGAAAAAACAAAGCTACATGCTCCACATATATGATTTAACCTAAACAATACCTCAATTTTACTTCGTTTTCACAGTCAAAAAATAATGTTGGGCAGAAGGAACACTTGTTGGAGAATTCTTCCAAAATCAATTTTAATTAAGCACACACACACTTTAGTGTTGAACATGTCTGTTTAATCAATGATTTTGGCTCTAAGGTGACACGATCAGCATTTATACTTAAAATTACCACTTGGTACTAATAGACACCCTCTACGTAAGTCTTTAAGGTCAACACCCAAATTATTGCCCTATATTAATCATTAATAACTTAGAAAATGATAATTTTCTAAACCCCATTTATTTTTCTAAAGGAAGGGTATGGATACCATCTCAGCTTCACTTGCTTCTATTAAAATGATTTGTGATTAATTTAATACTAGATTGCTTACAAAATTTTACTACATTCTTTCACTATTTGGTTTGATGTATCAAGCCAGAGAAGAAGTTTAGGAACTGCCTTAGGAAGGAAAATTATGGAACTAAAGAAGCAGAGGCCTGACAAAATAGATATCCACAGATAAGTGAAGGGAAGGGAGAGATGGAAAAGCATGTAATTTCATACACAGAAGCTGCTAATAGATAACTTCACATTACCACAGCATGAATGTATTATTATACCCATTTTACAGATGAGAAAGCCTAAAATCAGAAAATTTAAGTGACTCCCCTGAGATCACATAGTTAATGTAATGATTCATTTTCAGTTTGGAGTACTTCACAAAATGAATTTAATAAAATCCTCAAAAGACAGACATTAATCTCCACAGTTTCAAAAAAGAAAATTTGAAGAAATCTCCAATCTAATAAAACAAGTCAATTATAAAAAGGGGAAGGAGATGTAAAGAATATCAATCCTGGATAACTTAACAATTAGTATCTAATACTCAGAACAGTAGACTGAAATAAAATGGCAAAGTGCTACTTAAGAAAACAGCAAAACTCGTGTTACATAGTATGCCTAATAGTTGAAAGCCTTAAATGTCAGTTTTCTAATACTTGAATGCAGATTGTCCTTGACTTACAACCTCCTGAGTTACCATATGTATTTCTATCATTGCTGCTACTGTCAACAGAGAGCCCCTGTGGAAGATACTTTGAGGATGGGAAAAAAATCATTGGGACAAAGTGAAGAGGGTCAAGCTAATTCTTAAGTTTCATGATACACAAACTAAAATCACAATAAGGTTTTTAAAACACTTGCTAAAATACTTCTATGATTTATAGGCAAATAAAAAGAGGAAGATGGAATTTTAGAATTTTTGAAAAAGATATGTAACATCTGACATTAACAGTATTAAAACATTATAGAGCTACAAGAAGTTCTAGTCCGGGGCTGGGGTTGTGGCTCAGTGGTAGAGCGCTCACCTAGCATGGGTGAGACACTGGGTTCGGTCCTCAGCACCACATACAAATTAATAAATCAAAATAAAGTTATGATAAAAAAATCAATCTTTAAAAAAAAAGTTCTAGTCCTGGAGCTTAACACTTAGGTCAATGTGACAGAACAAAGAACCCATCCTAGATGTATCAAATGAATATATAATAAATAAGGAACCACACATGGAAAGGGTGATTAATAGATGATTTTAAAAAAGCAGTAATTTGGCATATAATCAACTTTGGTTTGCATCTCAATGCCAGATGTAAAATTAAATTCCACTTGAATTGAAGATAAATAAATGTAAGTTAAATTATAAAAACACTAGAAGAGAACTGGATGTCTAACAAACCTTTAGAGAAAAAAAAGGACATTCTGAGTTAGATGCAATAAATAAATCAATACATAAGACATTAAAACAAACAAAAACCCAACTTCTGTGTGTAACAAGTATCAATCTATACCAAGACTAGAGAATGTGGCATAAGTGTTAAGACTTTCAGGAGACTGATATTGAGGGACATGTATTCCTAAGCAGTGTTAACCTGCTACAGGATCACGTTCTTGTCCAAAATTACCTTAGCCCACATTTGTCCAAATTATTTCACTTCATCATTCTTTTACCTTGAGTATCATCATTTAGAGAGCCATTTGTGTTTGGAGAACACAAATATGTTTTGAAGGTTAACAGAGATACCAATCACTCACAAATTGGCACAAATTAATTTAATCAGCTTGGCTTCCTTCAACTTCTGGCAGAGATACGCTACATTAAGATAACAATTTTAAAAATCTGGTGTGAGGGAAGAGAAGTGATATGGGAGTTTGGATCACCTTTTATTATTATCCAAAAAAGGGAAAACAATTTTATCATACTGAGTCCAAAAATAATAGAAGCATATAGTAAAATTCAAACAATAGGAAACAAACTCAACATTTGTGACTTTTTTTACACATATGCACCTAATTTTAGCAAAATCAAATCAGTCTTTAATGTCATTTTATAACATGCTTTTTCACCTTCCAAAATGTCTAGGATATTTTTCTAAAAAAATGTAGGTCCATTGAAAAAAATGGATATTTTTCCAAAAAAATAAAGGCCTATCAACAACTAAAACAAATTTTAAAAAGTATAAAATAACATTATGAGCATCAAAATTTTGCAAATTGGAAAGTATTTGTATCTTCTTTTTTTTTTTTAATATTTATTTTTTAGTTGTAGGTGGACACAATAGCTTTATTTTATTTTTATGTGGTGCTGAGGATCGAACCCAGTGCCTCCCGCGTGCTAGGCGAGCACGCTACCACTGCGCCATAACCCCAGCCCTTGTATCTTCTTAAAAATTAAAAATAGCAATATTTGGGCTGGGACTGTAGCTCAGAAGTAGAGCGCTTGCCTTGCATGCGTGAGGCCCTGGGTTCGATCCTCAGCACCACGTACAAAGCAATAAAATAAAGACATTGTGTCCATCTACAACTAAAAAAATATTAAAAAAAAATAGCAATATTCACTCAATAAACCTGACAATGCTATCAGTATTCCTATTTCTTGGTTTTATTCTCTAGTTTAATATTATTTATTTATTTAATTTGAGATGGAATCTTGCTAGGTTGCCAAGCCTGATCTTGAACTCTGGGTCTCAAGTGATCCTCCTGCCTCAGCTTCCCATGTAGCTGGGACTATGGGTGCATACCACCATGCCCGACTAGTTTAATGACTTTTAAGAGTTTGTGGAAACTGTATTGAAATAATTTTAGAGCTTTTTCAAACCACACACACTTTCTCTAACGTTCTGTTTTGACCTGGGTGAAGGCATTTATATTCTGAAAAAGTTCATTCTGACACATGCCTCCCACTTCACCTCTGTTCTTGGGTGAGAACAACTGCTCTAATTTGTGAATTTACATTTTGTCTTCCTAAGTGAATCGACATCACCTTAAAAAACAGAACTAGAGAAATATATGCTTCCTTGGCTCTCAAATTTAGTTAACAGTGTTTGAGCATGGCAGATATATGACAAAAGTTTATCAGATAAATGAATGATAATAACTATGTTTTTGGGAAGTTAACATAGAAAATTTAAGGGTATGAAAGCTGCAATGATTTTTGAATTAAAGAAATAAATACCTTTTCTTTTTTAATCTTGGCAACCAAGACTTAGGAATTTTGATATTGTCAGCATACATTTTCTTTTTCAGTCCCAGATCCTAGGGACAAGGTAATATCAGTTAAGCAAAGAGGATTTGCTTAATTTTATGAGTGCCAGTCTCCTCATGGGAGTGGGCAAGTCTTTGGGACATTGGGAATGACCTCAGCAACATTACATGTCTAGAGCCAGGTGCAGTGGTGCATACCTGGAGTCCCACCTATCAGGGAGACTAAGGCAGGAGGATCACAAGTTCAAACCCAGTCTCAGCAACATAGTGAGCCCTTCATCAAAAATAAAATAAAAAGGGCTGAGGATGTAGCTTAGTGGTAGAGCACTTGCCTAGCATGTGTGTGGCCCTAGTTTTAATCCTCAATGCCACAAAACAAAACAAACAAAAATATGTTCAGATACAGGAGAAGCAAGGATAAAGTACAGCAGGTTTTTTAGTGTTGGTTGCTACCTACTATTAACAAGCAGCTCAGAGTTTGACAGTATCAACCCCATTCCTTCAATCCAACCAATCTTGGAACTGAGCTTCTCTATGTAAAGTTTTTGTTTTAGCCCCTTTAGAATCATTTCCCTTTCCTGCCAAATCTGTATGGACTCCAGGGTCAACCACCCTCAATTCCTTTCGCTCTTGAGATGTCACACTTGTGGTGCCATTCTCTTCAGCTTGGATCAACATTTGCTTTTCTACTCCTCCTGGGCCACAAAGTACACCAGAAGGAAACAGAATACTTAGGTGACTGACATCTTTATTTATGATTTTCAACCTCAGTTGGGTTCTTAGTATTCTTTAGGGATCCTTTAATTTTTTTTTATTATTCCATTTCCTGTTTCCCACAGGGGCTATGTCAACTTTTATCACTCTTTAGTTCCCCTTTTCTATTACCTGTATTAGAGATTCTTGAATTTTAGTCTGCATAACTGTCACCTGGCTTGTTAATAATGCACACTGAGAGGCTCCATGCACTAATAATCTGATTCACTAAGTCTAGGGAAAGCCTGAGGAATTTCCATGTTTAATAAGGACTTGGGTGATTTTAATCTTCATCTTTTCTTCCTCCTTCAATCCTGTTTCCAAAGAGGATGAGGCTCTTCTTCCTTCTCAGGTCAGCCATTTGACCCTGTTGTGATTCCCATCACTTCCTTCTTTCTTCTAGATCATGCTCCATCATCTATCTCTCCTGTCTGAATGTTTCCAATCTCTCTTCCTCCACCAGCTCTTCTGCTAGAGAAGGCTCTACCCCCAGATCTCTGTGCGGTCATCTCATTGTCTTTCACTTCCCCAGACTTCTAGTGAAAGCAATATATATTGCTGCTTCTGCTTGTCACCTCCCATTATCTCCTAGACCATAGGATTTCAGTTCCCATCTACAAAGCAGCTCCTAATTTGGTCTTCTGAGGCACCAAATTGTCCCAATGACCTCTTCTCAGTCCTATTCTTTCTGTTTTCCCTACAGTATTTGTTATTGCTGACTGTTTCCTTAAAATTATTTCCTTCCTGGGTTCTCCTCCTCCCCCTCTGATATCTTTTTAGCTCCTTCATATGCTTCTTCATACATTGGCATCTTCTAGGGGATTATCTCTGGTTCTCTTGTTTTCTTTCTCTGTAGTTTCTCCGTGGGTGATCTTTCTCTCATGCTTTCTTAGCTTTAATATAAGGGAACATCAATCTATTGCCATTTCTATAAAACCTTCCATTTGAAGTTCTGAATTTATAGTTCCAAGTTCCCAGTGTCTAACTCCTTGAACTTGAATGGTGAGTTGGTTTTGAGCATTGCTGAGTAAGGGTTCTTAGCTGCAAAGTGGAAACTGGCTCATGGTTATTCAAGAACGCCAAGGGTCAAGGACAACCACAGGGAAAAAATAATCCCACAGCGTACAAACTATTGCTGCTGTTGCCCTGAATATGATTGCCAAATGTCCTCACATCTTTCTACCACTTGATCAAGGTTCAGTCTTGAAAGGGGATGTGTTCATCCATGTGGTTGGATCCTAGCAACACCAGAGTTGATTGAAGACAGAGTTGGTAGTAGAAAGGGACTTCTATCTCTTACTAATGTCACTGTAATACTAGAACCAAAGGGAGAGTTTATAGGAAGGGAGGGGGTCAACTCAGGTGGCCACATAATGAAATATGCCCACCACAAAATACAGAGGTTGATTGATCCCCCGTGGTTACAAAATAGAGTCTAAAGTATCAATAGGAGTGGACCAAGAGAGGAAGAATATGTCTATTCTTCACAAGTAATTCTTACTTACCTCCCTATATATTTTTTAACATGCCAAGTATTTTTCACAAACTTGCTTTTATTTCCTGCTGTTTTCTCTTTCTAGGGTATCCCCAATTTCCTTCATCATTTGGTTAAATCTTACACATCCTTCAACATTCAGTTAAACATCACCTCCTCGGTGAAGTCTTCCCTGATGCCCCGGCAGAATTAATCATTTATTTTGTTCATCTTCTACTTTGCACTTTGCTGAAAGCACTAATATATCTCAATGATTATGGTTAGCTGTACACATCTGTTTTCCATTGGATTATTAGGTCCTTGAAGGCAAGGACTGGGTCTTATTCGTCTTTATATATCCAGAATCTACATCAGTAAGCACATTTTAAGGAAGAATTAGGAAACAGAAGAGGCGATATTGCTACAATAATGAGGTCTCCCAACTTACGGTTTACATTTTTCAGCTTAATTTCTTTTGTCCATTCATTGTACTTTCCTAATCATTTCAAATAAAACAGTCTATAGAGTTCTAGGCTAACTTCATCCTGGGTCAGGTAACTTCTCTTCTTTCTTATGTTTTAGCTGAAGGAAGGGGAGAGTAATGTTCCCATTACTCTTTACAACTGAGGTGTCTTCAGTACTTTCAAAGGTCTTACCAGAAATTCCATTTTGCTTAATTGACAAATGTTTCTTTCAGAAGCACTGATTGAACTAATTGCCTGCCTTCCCTGTGTCTTAGATACTGGAATTAAAAATAAAAATAAGTGCATTGAGATCTATGTGACAGGCTTTAGACAGGATATTGTCTCTAACAACGGAACTAGTGTCTGGGGTTATGAATCAGTTTCCTTATGGTAAAAGTACTTCCATGAAACATATGCAAAAGGATATGGTCAATAAGCATCATAGGCATAAAAGGAAAATCAAGTTTCTCTTTTAAGAATCCTTCTTTTGCCGGACGCAGTGGCACATGCCTGTAATCCCAGAAGCTTGGGAGGCTGAGACAGGAGAATCGCAAGTTCAAAGCCAGCCTCAGCAACGGCGAGGTGCTAAGCAACTCAGTGAGACCCTGTCTCTACATAAAACACAAAATAGGGCTGGGGATGTGGCTCACTGGTTGAGTGCCCCTGAGTTCAATCCCTGGTACCAAAGAATCCTTCTTCTACACGATGGAAATCTCTCAATTGTCTGGTTTTTTTTTAATTTTTTTTTTTTTAGTTGTTGATGAACACAATGTCTTTATTTTATTGCTTTATATGTGGTGCTGAGGATTGAACCCAGGGCCTCACGCATGTGAGGCAAGCGCTCTACCGCTGAGCTACAATCCCAGCCCCTCAATTGTCTGTTTTTTAAAAAATGGACAACGTTTTTGATTTTCCAGAAGTTTGAAAAATAAGATGTAATCAGAACATTAGATTTTTAAAGGAAATTTTAATTTAGTTATATTTATTAAGGGAACATTCAGTGAAAGCTGAATATTGCATTTCTAGAAGACTAAATGTTTCATTCCTAATCTCTACTTTAAGAGTCCATAAAACCTCAAAGTGATAGACGTGCTGCTATTTGTGGATAGTCTAATTTTTCTGTACTGAAGTTTAATATGAAAGAAGTCTGATTACACAATAAATATATGGAGTATTCTTGTGTAGAAACCACTTTAGAAGACTCAAATTCTGAAGATATTGAATTGATTTCTCTTTTGGTTCCTCACAAGTAACTCTAACTTTCCTCCTCAACCACTTTTCCTATGTATTCTCTAACATGCCAAGTGTTTTCATAATCTTGCCCTTGTTTTCTGCTTTTTTCTCTTTCTAGGGCATTCCTAATTTCTTTCATTGTTTTGTTAAATCTTACTCTTTTGGTTTATTTTGGCCATATTCTGCAAATTAACAGTTTTTTCTGAATCTATGTTTCAAAACAATAGAAATTTTGAGATATTGGATTGGCCACTCAAAACAAGTGGAAGTGGGCACGGTAGTGCATGCCTGCAATCCTAGCAGCCAGGGAGGCTGAAGCAAGAAGATCACAAGTTCAAATTCAGCCTCAGCAATATAGTGAGGCCCTAAGCAACTTACTTAGCAAGACCCTGTCTCAAAAAATAAAAAGAGCTGGGGAATATGGCTCAGTGGTTAAGCACTCCTGGGTTCAATTCCTGGTACCAAAACAAAACAAAACAACAGCAAAACAAGTAGAAAGATTTTTTTTTTTTTAAACACAGGTGATAGAAAAGTTCTCAGTGAAAAAAAAGGGCTGTTACATCAGCTTTATTTAAGAGAAATTATCAGTAGTTAATAGTTATTATATAAGTAACCTCAATGATGTAGGAAACAATTAAGCATCCTATACATACTCTAAAGAAAAATTATGCTTTGTCTTTATATGATACTCCAAAAACATTTTTTAAAAATATTTATTTTTTAGTTGTAGGTGGACAGAATATCTTTATTTTATTTTTTATGTGGTGCTGAGGATCGAACCCAGTGCCTCATGCGTGCTAGGCGAGCACGCTACCACTGTGCCATAACCCCAGCCCCTCCAAAAACATTTTGTAGCATGGAAAACTAACTTAAAATTAGATATGAGCATGCATGCCCCCCCCCCACTCCTATTTATCTTTCTAGACCTGGTATAGTCACTGTCATTGCAAAACCTTCTCTGATGTGCCAAACACAAAGCTAATCACTCACTAGTCTCTGCTCCCGTGTTACATTTTCCCCATAATTCTGTTCTTGTTTCTCATCTCTCATTAGGCATTAAGGTCATTGTGGCAGGAAACAGACCCTCTTCACTTTTCTATTCTCAGTACCTACCCTATGCTGGACACACACTAAATCCTCAGAGCACATTAGGTGAAAGAGTAAATAATTAGAACTACATAAATGTATATAATTGCATATAATCCTAAAACAACAACAGCTCAAGGGGAATGACATTAGGGTGGAAAAGAGAAAAGGATGAAATCATGCAAAGGCTTTTGGATGTGTTAACAATCTTGAAGTTGATGCTAAGGACAACAGAACTCTTTGAAGAATGACAATATGGTCACTGTACTAAAAGAGGCGAAGAATGAATTTGGGGAATCCAGTTGGATGATAAGTAGTCCAGATGAGAAATGGTAATGGCTTAGACTTGGAGGGAGATGGCGGGGAAGGACAGTGATGGACGTATCAGAGAAACATCGAGGGAGCAGAATTGACAGGATTTAATGAGTGACTGAGTATTTGGTTTGGGGTGAGTGACAAAGGGGGTAAAAGATAATATCACCTATTTACCAAGAGAGAGTAGAAAGGATACAGGTTTTAGGGAAAAGAAAACAAAGTTTTATACATGTTAAGTCCGGTGCTGAAGAGACATCCATACGCTACGAGGGAGCAGCTATTTTCCCCCCTCCCCTCCAGGACTGGGAGAGTTCAACTACCAACTACCTCCCAGTCCATGATGTTAACTACCCCCCACTCCATGTAGCGATATAATTCTTTGTTTAAACAAAGTACCAATACGCAAGTACTGCTCTATAGAAGTCACACTCCTGACTTTCTTCCTCCTGAAGACTAAGTGAGTCTTAAGTCTAAAGCAACTATCCTGGAGGGTGAGGCCACTGAACAGCTTCCAAAGCAAGGCAGAAGTATGCTTAAGGGTCTCCTTCCTGTACACATCTCTGCCTAAACAGATGGCAGCTAAGCCACAGGGCACTGGAGAAAAACATGGAACAGGGGGAAAAAAATGGAGGATCCTCAGGGCACTGGTAGAAGTGCAAAGGTCTTGTTCAGGTGAATGAAAATGTGTAATAAAATTCACTGGTTCAGCTGAACAGGTAATTACAGAGTTAATAAAACAAGGATTCCTGACACAATAGATTCTAACACTGCCATGGGTGTCATAGGCACTAAGTGACTTTTTAGTTTGCTGATCATTGATCCACTAGACACTAACAGCTCCAATCAGATCAATGCAGGATAACATATGAGGAGGACTTTGCATGTTGAAAATCTACTGGAAATTTTACATGAAAGAGTTCATTATCTGGGTAATGTGACCTGTGTCCAAATGATACATGTGGACCATTTGTCAGATTTTTTAATGGCAAAAAAATGAATTTTTTTCCCTAAGAGCTTAATTACATGAGAAATTCCATTGCCGAGAAATTGAAGTCACTTGGGTGTCATGAATGTGTAAACATGTTAATTTGAGGGCTGTGATACCTAAAGAGGTATATTTTATCTCCTTCTCTCAGCTCCTTTTTCCTCAGCAGGTCACCTCATTCCTCCTCCTCTCCTGCGGCCAGCCCCACACACTGTTCTTCAGGCTTCTTCCTGTAGCCTGAGCCAGTTCCACTGTCCCTGAATCCTCTGCTATGCTCAAGGTTCCTTCTCAGAGTTTGTCTCTTAAGGTCAGTATTTAACCCAGGGTGTCCTTTCCTGTCTTTATCTTCCTGGGGCCCTGTTGTTACACAGTTTATCAGAAGAGAACAGCAGATAAGACAATGTCCATGTGACAAAGACCTTACATATTATTTGGTTCAAAGAAGACATATGAGCTAGAGGAATAACAATTCCTTATTCATAGAAGCCAGACAAATCAAAAAGGGTTCTGGAAAATGTATTTTGCATGTTTTGATTTTAAATATTTTGTTAAGATATAATTTATATAAAATACAGTTCTTTTTTAGTGTACAGTTTAATGAATTTTGACAAATATGTACTTACATATTATAAACAATACATAGAGTAATTGTATAGCCATCAACAAATCAATATATAATATCTCTCTATCACCCCAGAAATTTCCTTTGTACCCCTTTGTAGTCAATCCACTCCCTCCACAACTGGGCCTGGCAACCATCGATCTATTTTTCTTTCTCTAGCTTTGACTTTTTAAGGGTGTTATATAAATGAAGCCATATAGTATCTAATCCTTTATGTCTGTCTTTTTTCAATTAGCATAAAATCTTTTTTTAAAGGCATCATCAGTTTATTGACTCCAATTTCAATGTGATTCAATATTACAATGCAGGTCCCCAAGAATACAACATCCAAAACAAGGATGGTAAGGTCCTGTCCTGCCCACTAGCATAAAATCTTTTTTTAAAAAATATCTTTATTTTATTTATTTATTTTTTATGTGGTGCTGAGGATCGAACCCAGTGACTCACACATGCGAGGCAAGCACTCTACCACTGAGCCCCAGCCCCAGCCCTAGCATAAAATTTTTTAAGATTCATCCATCTTGTTGTCTGTATCACTAGTTTATTCATTTTATTGCTGAATAGTATTCCATTCTATAGCTGTTCCACAGTCACTCACCTATTGGTAGATACTTGGGCTGTTTTCAGTTTCGGGCTACTGTGAATATGGCTGCTGTAAACACTCAAGGCAGAACCTGTGTTCCAACCTACACAGTTTAGAATGAAGTCCAAGTTTCAAAGCCTCCAGTCCACTAGTGCCCTATCAGGAACCATGGTGCCCTTTCCCAGGTTCTCCTATGTGCTTCTAGTGCCTGCGCAGTTCTCCATGTGGGGACCACCTGTCTGCACATCGAGAACCATGCATGCATTCAGGCTGCGGGGCTGCATACCTTTAACTTGTACTTAAAGAAAGACATTGTATTCTCAAACCAATGAAGGGAATTTACTTGTAAGAAAGTCCTCAGATTTAGGTATCTTTAAAGAGAGGGCTTAGAAAATAAGAATATTGTGACCACCATCAAATGGTCTATGGCTTAAATTCTAACACGGTGCCTACAACTTCTCTTACCCATAAGTGTTGATCTAGTATAATTTATTATCTTCAGAACAGCATAAACAATGGGAAAATATCGGCCAATAGGTGGGACTACACACTGATATTGTCTAGAAAAAATACAACAAAATAAACCAGATAAACTAATAACCTTTTATCTTTATGTCTGGTTTATTCTGTTGTAGTTTTCAAAAGTTATAGTTTACCTTACACATTTATTTTTAGCACTTCAGCAATAAACAAAACCTAAAGAACAATGTTTAAATAAAACTAGGAATATGTATTCTAGCATTTAAAATATCATAGAAGCATGTACTTGATTCTTCATGCACCAACAATAAGAATGTCAAAGGAGGTCTGGGATTGTGGCTCAGTGGTAGAGCGCTTGCCTCGCATGTGTGAAGCACTGGGTTTGATCCTCAGCACCACATACAAACAATAAATGAATAAAATAAAGATCCATCAACAACTAAAAAAATTATATAAATAAATAAACAAAATAAAGATATGTCCATCTACAACAAAAAAAATTAAAAAAAAAAAAAAAAAAGAATCTCAAAGGAAACGGAAACCTGAAGAGAATACATGCTTCGGCAACAGCATCACTTGGCAAATGTGTTGAAGTGTGTTTCTCTTACTCCTAAACCAGCACTTAGGAGTCTTTTAAGGATAGGCAGGGTTGGTTGGCGTGGCATCCTGTGTTTGTACCCTCAGCAGACAAATGAACTACGGCAAGAAACAGAATCACAGCCCAGTCTATTTTGGAGCTCTCCACTTTTCCAAGGAAATCAAAGCAATCACATATTTTAAGCAACTCAAGAAGATCTCCTCTTTAAAGAAGCATTGGCTACAGTGAAAATTAAGAGTTTAGAGTCTTTAGAGAAAATACATAACTGACCAGAGAATGCAGAGAAGAGCTGTGATGATGGACTGTGTTAGAGAACTGGAGAAAGCCTCCCGAGGGAAGAAGTGAGGCCTCCCCTAAGTTTAATTGTGTCTAAAATTTAGATGCCTGTGACTAAGGCAGTATAACACAGCGGGGGTGGGGTGGGGGGGGGGAGCCTGGGTGAGCCTTAGAATCAGACTGCTTGGTTTCAAATTGTGTTGAACTCTCAGTCTATGACCTGGGGCAAATTACTTAACTTTCATTCTCTGCTTGGCTCCAGGTGCTTATGAGAATCTCTGCCATCCACGAATGCATCAGGCTTGACCCAGTAAGAACACATGAGATCAAGTGTTTGCTGACTTGGCTGACCAGCTGGTTTTTTGCTCTAACTAATCTGGGGACAGGTAGGGAATGTTGATTCATGGTTCCCTCATTTTAGTCAGTTTTCTGCTGTTGTGACCAAAAGACCTGACAAGAACAATTTTAAGGAAGAAGGGTTTATTTGGGGGCTCATGGTTTCAGTCCATAGACAGCTGGCTCCATTCCTTGGGGCTCACCTATAGTTTATTTTGAACATCATGATTCCTTGCTTTATTCTGATGCCATTCTCTGCCTAGCCTGCTTAGACCAAATGCCTTCAATGTGACTTTGAAATGGTTAACCCAGCCTAAATTTTTGGTAAGAAAGAAAAAAAACCAGTTGCTTATTCCCTTTCACATTTCCTAAATCTTCCTTCACATCTCCCGTGATTCTGGCTCCTCCTTGCTAATTCCCACACAGTCCCTTTTCGTCGTGGGACTGACCAACCCAACACCACTTATGGCAAACGTCTGTAGTTGTTCTGATTTTATCCCTTATGATAATGTTTCCACAAAGTAGGTCACAAATAGAACTAATAAAGAATAAGTTGGTGGGGGGATTTCTTTTAAGGCATTTTATATCAGACAAACTGCATGATGAGTTTGAAACATTGAAACAGATCTCTAGTGGATAGTTATCAGAACATGGAGGAAAAAATGTTTGCTCATGTTAGCATAGATTGTTTAGACATGGCCTTTCTTTCAGTGTAGTTGGAGGCACATGGATCTATGGTGGATTTTGTCAGTTTCGAAGGTGGTGATCTGAGAAGGAGGTTCGGATATGAGTACACAGGAGACTTCTATGTTCAGACTAACTCTATCATGTTCAGAGAGAGCTCTGAAAAGCACAACTGGCACAGTGTGGGAAAAAAACACACCTATATCCACTGCCCCTTTTCTCTAACTCAGAAATCCAGAGTCTGTGACAATTTCACTCTCATCTTACACTAGAGGACATGATGTCTATGTTAACTACTATCTATTTTAACAGCCCCAGGAAGATGAAAAGCTTTAAGAAAACTGGATTTTGGCCAAGTCTCAGAGGACCTGGTTTTCGTGGCCTGGCAAAAGATCTGGTGCAGACACTCATGATAGGACTGAAAACATTTGGATTGTGTTCACAATGCAACACAATTCTCCCACAGTAGTGGTTAAATTCCAATCTAGTTACCAGATTGGTAGCTTTCAGCATCAGATGTCAGGCTGTATACAATGAAATTCTTAAGAGATTTATGGAAGTCATATTGGAAGACATCGAGGTATGGATTAGCCTACAAAGCAATTATATGGAGTATTCTCCCACAGTAAGCCCCAGGCCTCTTCTGACACACACACAGCCATTTTTTATGCTTTTGGTATATTCACTCTCTAGCCCTTCCAAACCTTCACAGACATCTCTAAATGTTCTTTTGGGGTGCTTGCTCAATGGTCAGGATTTCATCAGGATAAAGAAAGAAGTGTTTATCAAGATATCTGAGCCATTTCTGACAGAGCAGTGAATAAGATGGGACAGGTTCCACTTCCTCTCCTTTACATGGCATCTACCCGGCGTCTACTCCTCTCTCCAGTCATACAGGATCTAGAGAGAAAAAGGGAGTCTGTAGGTCCCTATTTCCCATGAGCCCCTTTTGATCCTTTAGCCCTACTCAAATGCAGCACTTTCATCATTCATCTTTTTCTCCATCAGAAATCCTAATATTCATTACGTGCCATTTTGTAGTGAGAACAGGAGACAGGCATTCTGAGTACTGTTGCTTAATCTGTTCATTTTCTCAGACACCTCCTTTTGGAATCTGATGTCATTAACATTCCTGTTTCGTCACAGCTGAGCAGTATGGTCTTGGGAAAGCTACCTGGTCTCTGAGTTGTAGTTTCCTCATCTGTGAGAGTTAAAATGAGATATTATATGGAAAGCAGCCAGCAGAGTGTCTAGCACAGAAAGGACTCTCAATAAACAGTTGCAATTTTAGTTTTTGATAGTTAATAGTGACTCAGCTTAAGCCAAAGTCTTAAAATAGAGGAGACTACCTCAAATGTTTGGTGAAAGGAGGAAATAAATAAACCAATAATTAATTAAGAAGAAAGACAAATGAGGCGTCATTCACTTTTCCTTACAGGGAAGATTTGCCGCATTACACCACAGTTCAGGTGTTTTTGAGCGTGGGATTTTTGTCAGAATATAGTAGAGAAGCTGTTTCAATTATAAAAGGAGGTGTGTAAGAAATGTGAAGCCTGGAGTACATCACAAGACTTATTTTCATAACCTTCCATGAAAGGCATTATGCAAGTATAAATTATACATTTTCACTTTTGTAATTACACCTAAACCACATACTCCCAGAAGATTTCATTATGTAATTCCTCAGACTTAACTTCAAATCTCCTTTATAAAACAATATGCCATTAAAAAAAACCTGTAAAAGAAAACATTACTAATCACATATTTACTATATAAAGAAAAAATGCCCCCTAAATATTCATATTTATACTGCTACATTAGCTACTCTGAAATTATTATTGGATAAAACTAATCATCCAGTCAATGTAGGTAAAATATTTATAAACATAATTCAAATTACCTACATTCAGAGACTTCATAAAATCTTTTCACATAAATTTTCTTCTAAAAATTCAGAAATGTGCTAATAGCCATTAAATTGTTGCACATATTGTGGGTTATTTGTTTTGCATTCTGGCTCAGATGGAGCTCACAAACTATCTCTAGTTCACATCCCTGATTCTCCCCATGTCTTGCTAAATTTTTACAAGAAATTTCTCTGCTATGTTGCCATCGCCATAGCATAAATATAGCCCTTCAAATGGCACATGTAGGATCTCTAAGTATTTGAACTAGAAAGGCAAAGATGGAGTCCATGAATTCAGCCCAGAGGCTAACAACTGACCAGGAATTACATTCCACAGGCACAGAACACCTGTAACATTCCTGTAGCACATACGCACTTGACTTCTTCCTCAAAGGCAAACAAGAGTTCTTTGGGGCTTGAAATCCACTTAGTAGTCACTTCCTCACTTTCTTATAATTCCTATTTATATCTACCCTCTAGATAATTTTAATTACTTCATCAAAGTCATTTGACAATTCATCCTAATGCCATGACTAGAACACAGGGGTGACTCTTGCTACCTGGTTGCATGTTTTTACTGTCTCTGGTCAGTAACACCTTCAAACCTGCAAGATATGTGATAATAACAGAAAAATAGAAAATCAACAACTTACAGTTTAAGAGAATGGCAGGGGGCTGGGAATGCAGCTCCGTATTAGAGCACTTGCCTAGTATGCCTGACGCCTTGGGTTCAATTCACAGAACTGCAATATGTGTGTGTGTGTGTGTGTGCGTGTGTGCGTGCATGCGTGTGTGTGTGTGTGTGTGTGTGTGTGTGTGTGTATGAGAGAGAGAGAGAGAGAGATAATGGCAGGGTAATCACATTTGTTGAGTGGAAACAAAGGTTAGACTATTATATATCATTCCAAGAGATTTAACAAAACACTGTACGCAAAATATTCAACTTGAAAGTATGAAACAAGTGATGCACGATTGCTAATAACATGGCATAATGGTATAATTCAGAGCAAGGCAGTTCCTACTACTAGTCACAGAAATTTTTGGTAAGAAAGAAAAAAACAGCAGTTTATAAAAAACAAAAATACCAATATAAAATATACTTTTATAGAAACAGTACTTGTTTTTATGTTCTTTCTATGAACTACTAAAACAGGGTTAAATTGAATTGTCTATTTGTTATCAGTTAAATGCTACTCAAGATTATAGGGACCATTAACGTATCAATCAACTACCAGGCAGCTGCACACAAAGTCTCAGACAGGAGACTAGATTGCTTGCCCTGTCTATCTACACTTATACACAAACTCAAGTGAAAAAGAAAGTCTCTCTTTAAAAAGTGTATATTTTGAATTGTCCACAATAAATATTTGACACAATTAACTAAACTGTTTTAATATACTCTTACACTTTAAATGGTATCATGATAAGAGCTGGTATCATTTAATAGGACAATTTAAAGTAGATTAAGCACAAACTTAAAGCTAAGTCATAAACTCATATTTTTAAAAAAAGTTGAAAGTAAAAACATGGAATGACTCAAGAGGAACTTGGCTTATCTTTACTGTGTATTTAGCAATAGTGGTATTTAGTTGGATAAATATTCAATTCTCTTACAGATTGTTAATCTGATTTCTATGAATTCCTGGGAGAGTTTAAGCAAGTGGTAACATTTAATGGAGACATGTTCTCATAATTATCTCTGAGTGATGTGTCTGACAAAGCTATGAAAGTCAACAATGATTTCCTCTTAATTTTTAATAGCAACAACTCTATATAACAATATGTTTTAATGAGTTGATCAAGTTGTAACTCATCAAAAACAATGAAGATCATATCAAAATAGTGACTGACTACCAGAATGAAAATAAATTTGAACATTTTAGTACTTGAGGTAGACTGCTAGGTGTCTTAGCCAACTTGTCACTGAAACAGTACCTACCTAAAGGCAAGTGACAAGAATGCTGGGGAAAAGCACAAAACAATGATTTTAAGAAAATACAAAAATGATATATACATATAAAATAAAAGTATATAAACTTGTGCGGTGTATAGCAATATAGCTACTTGTAATCTAACGTGAATAGTGTGGCTGCAGGCAATTGAATAGAGAAGTGAAGCTGAACGCTGCTATACCAACCAAATGGCAAATGTGACACCTGATAATGTAAAACAGAGGCATCCCCAGGGCACCATGTAAAATTATTATAAAGCGGTGAAATAACAATATAAAGTTAATTTTATTAAAATTAACAATACTTCCCATCAGCAAGAGACAATCTATATTCAAAATTAAAACAGTAGGAATGTTTACCCATTTTGATAGGCTATATATTATTGATTGCTGAAAGAAAACAAAGTTTCCAGGCCCATTCTTTTCCTATACATTCATAAATACTTATCCTTATGAATAAACACCACATTGAAATTAAAAACACGTTTCCTTTTGAAATTTGGTATATCTGGTGTATTGCTTATAGAAATATCCCTATTACAATTATTAAAAAAAATTTTTTTAGTTGTTGATGGACCTTTATTTTATTTATTTATATGTGGTGCTGAGAACTGAACCCAGTGCCTCACGCATGCTAGGCAAGCACTCTACCACTGAGCCACAACCCCAGCCCCCCTATTACAATTTTTATTTTTTATTTATTTATTTATTTTTTTTTTTTAAATTTTTTTGTAGATGGACACAATGTCTTTATTTTTTTATTGCTCTGTATGTGGTGCTGAGGATCGAACCCAGGGCCCCACGCATGCGAGGCAAGCGCTCTACCGCTGAGCCACAATCCCAGCCCCTTATTACAATTTTTAAAGAGAAACTTCATGTCCTGGAAATGGAAGGGATAAATTAGTCAAATATGCACTGTAGTTTTTGAATGCAATGAGTAGAAATAAGTAAAATTAATAATTTCATGGATTATTTAAAACTTGATGCTTATAGAACTGATCTGCATCTGCTGACCAGCTCTGAGCTTTTGTGTTAAGTAAAAACATCAATTTTTAGGCTCTGTTAGCTTTTAAAATATAATATTGAGATTTTTTTATCTTAATTACACAAAAATACAACTTCTTTATAGAAAAAATTATAATATGGGAACGTATAAAGGAAAGAATAAAAATATTATCCTTATGTTATAATGTAGCCAATATCAACACTTTGTAACTTATCTTTTCATTATTTTTTAAAAATCCGTACAGCAATAAGCATACATGTTTTTTGTTAATATTTAATTAAAGGTAGACCTGAATGGAAACTATGTATTATGAACTGTTTACTTTTTACCTAAACTAAATGAGTATTTTACGGCATGTATTATGTTTCACTTAAAGAGTAATATGGTAATTTTACTTATCGGTAATATTTCACTTAATATGGTAAACTACATCTGGTGAAGAATTGAACATTAGTTTAGAATTCTGGAGTTAGTCAGTAGTACCCACAGAATAGGGTGGTGGGTATATTCTCAGGATTAGAATGAATTTTGCCATTAGGGGATAGAAGAATTTGACTTATGAGATTATAAAATTTTGAGGTGCTTCCTCTATTTTGGACACTAGGAAAACCTATTTTATATGTTTGGAAATATAAATGCACTAAATCTACTATGATAAAGATCCCTCAATGAGACCAGTTTTATGTCCTTAATAATCAGAAACCAGAAAACATGGATTATAAAGTAGAGCAAGGAGCAATTTAAAAATTATTTGTAACTAAAGATGATATGATTTTTAATGCAATTATCAAAGGAAAGAAACCAAATCATAAAAAGTAGGTAACTTGGGGCTGGGATTGTAGCTCAGTGGTAGAGCACTTGCCTTGCATGCGTGAGGCACTAGGTTCAATCCTCAGCACCACATAAAAATAAATAAATAAAGATATTGTGTCCATCTACAACTAAAAAAAATTAGGTAACCTAATTACATTTAATTTAAGTTAAGAAAATCTGAACTTACATTGAACACTCATTCCAATGATTTAACCCTGATCACTGAGCCGAGGATATAATAGTAGGTGTGTTACCAGACACTCCCTAGAAATTTCACAAGATCAATGAATTTGGAAGATAAATAAGCACTCTCTCTCTTTTATTTTCCTAGATAAACTTTTACATTTTTAAGGGGGAAAAGCAAATATTGCCTTTGGCATATTATCTCTTCACTTTTCATTCTGCCTATATTTTATATCATATCACATCATATATTATATCATTTATCATCCCCCTAGGCATGTAGGCCTTACCTGGGTAGGATTGTTTTTTACCGATGTATCTTCAGTGCCTAGAACAGTGCTAGAATATAGTAGGTATTCAATAAACATTTGTTGAATAAATGAATGAGTTTTCTTTCATTGGGTAATTAAGGTTAGTAAAAGTCAATTTTAAATATCCAAAAAAAAAAAAAAAATAAAACACTTTACAAGAAATTAAAGATATTTCTGTGTAGAACTTGAATTTCTCTAGCTCTGGAACACCAGATTTTTTAGACCTCTTAGCTTCTTTCATAGGGTTATTCGTGGACTTGTTTTTTTTTAAAGTTTCTGAAAAGACTTTCTTTTTCTTTTACAACTGGAGTTGAAAACAAAAACAAAAACAAAACTCTTTCCATTCTCTTTCTTGTAAACTATGCAGTAGAAAAGCACACAAATCCAGGTAGTTGCCTCATCTATTCTATCTCATCTAGTTTGCTAAGGACATTCTATATTCTTTATTCTTATTAAACAATAAGACCATTCAGAAAAAAATTTGTTTTCTGGCAATCAAACCATTTTGCAAATGGTGACGCAGATTCTGATGATAAGATGAGTGAGCAGGATGCAGGAACATCTTAAAGATCACCTGCCGCACTTGTGTTTGAGGTGCTCAATGGCTGTTTACACCAAGTACCATCTGGCTCTATAGATATAATAACAATTATTCCATCGAGGTGTGTAGTTCCCTAAATCATATTAATATACAATGATTCCACTAGTCTTATAGGAGTTGATGTCTTTGTGTGCTCCCATTTAACCTGGGTAATGCGCTAAAACAAGTCTGCCTCATCATTAAGAATTGATTTTTTATTTATGTGAATGTCACTGGCAATCCCATGATATCCCTTTGTAATTCAACTGAACAGGACTGCATACTAGCGTTAATCTATTTTTATGGCATATCTTTAAAAATTTGCAACATCTTGCTACATTTGGATATTTATATAGAGATTTGTGTTCCCGCAGAAAGCTGCTGTTAGCTTTGGAGATCCATTTCACACAGCAATAGGGCAACTATCTAATATACTTCATTAGCTATCTTACATCAGATAAGGGTTTATTTCTTTAAATTATTTAACCTTGGTAGAACCTACTAAAATCACATAAATTACAAAAACACTAATGAAAATCATTAGTTAGCTTATTAAAAAAACTGCAACAGGATAAAATTAAAACATTTTAAAATCAGCCCTCTGGAAGCATTTTATGAAAATAACTTGGTGGGTTTACCATGATCACCCATTTCTTAATGTTGTCATTGGTCACTCATTTAATTATTGACATTAACAACAGTTCTGATGGGCTAACATTTGCTTAAAAAAAACCACATTGCTTTTTTCTGGCTAATTTAAAATGTGATTTTAAAAAGCATAATTACAATTACTTATACATTTGCCTTAATAAAGCAGGCTGATTTTTTTTTCTTTCAAAAAATTGAGCTTGAAAACAATAAGCAATATTGAAGAGAAAAATAAATATTTAAAAATTCTGGGAACGCATGTTATAAGTCTAGTTTTCCTGAGAATACTTACAGGATCATTAAATAACTACTTGATGGGGGAAGTTCTATCAGAACTTCTGTCAGGTTGGTGTTTAAATGATGAACCTCTTTGGAAACCAATAGCAAAGCATCTTCCAAAAATTATAGAGTTTTGGGTATCAGGATAGTATGGCTCATTTCATGCTACTGTTTGCAACGCAAAATTGCTGTTATGTTGTCAAGAGTTTATTCTCTATGGTTAGTCACACAGCAATTAATAGGGAAGTTAAGCAAAGTTTTAGAACATTTAAAAAAATGAGGAAACAATTCTTCAAATTTAAAGGATTGTGTAGATGAGTGTCACTGCAGACTATAAACTATTTTAAGATTATTGGTCCAGAAAGGTCCCATATGCATTGCATGGATTATCTAGATAATTAAATAAAAAAAAAGAGAATACTTGGCAAGTTTGTTATTCTGACCTGAAAGGATATGATCTAAAACTTAATTAAAGGCTCAAACTTAAGATACACTTGTAAAAATCCATATGTTTTCAGTGTAATACACTAAGACTTAAGTTTCTAAAAGCTGTGTAAATTATCTTCTTTATGTAAGAGAAGGAACTATGTGCTTTTGTATTCACTAAATAAATGCATTTAATGCTCAGATATTTTTACTAGAGATAGGTCTACAAAGAAGCTAGGAATAGTTCTGTGTTCTTTCAGAACTAGGTGTGGTGAGCAGTTATCAGGAATATTACAAGCATCAGTGTTTTAGTACAATTTCATCTTTAAACATGTTTAAAAAACTACTCCACACAGGTGATAAAAGGTGAATTAATCACCCAAATGCCTATAAATTGAGACTTAAGAATAGAGCAATTCCCTCTGCTTACCCTGTTATCTCACGCAGGGTTAGTTGGACACACATCATATCCTGGTGCATACAAGGTAGGCACTCTGGCTCAGAGTTAATACTGGATTTGGTTTACATGGCTTACGAGTCAGATTTTAAAACAGTAATGATCGTCTCTAGGATACGAGGCTCATGATTCTAAGGCTTTCTTTTTGTTAAAAATAATCCTTTATTTTAGGAATGAGCCTAGTGAAGAGGGAACATGGAGTCAGTTTTGAAATCTACTTCAGGGCTCACCTCAATCCGGTGAACAGTGAATGCTCTGACAATGACATTCACAATAGCATCGCTGCTGGGTATTGCTATAATTTGCTCTCTATGATTGTCTCTTTAAACAAAAAGCTCTGCACTCAGCATGCAAAGAAGTTAGAAGTGGGAGAAGGAGGGGGAGCACACATATAAGAGGAGAGAGGGGAAAAACTGCAGATCAATCATTTATAATTAACAAAAATCCGATTGGTGCTTTAAATAGAGATCAATGTGTTCCAGGCTGCCTGGATTGTGGGGATGTATTCACCTTCTCGTAACTCTCAAGCAAGCTGTCACACCTACAGAATCACCATTTGTTTTCTTAACAAAGCTTCAGGGGGCGCCAGGCTCTCATTGAAATTTCATTAATCTAATGGAGTAAAGTCCTATAGAAAAAAATCAAATTCTCGTTGGACGAGATGCTACCTGGGAAAGATAACCTCTGTTTGAACTCTCAGGCTCGGATCGCTCTGCTATTAGTCTGAGGAAACAGACAGCAACAACGCTGATTACAGCCACCGGCCTCAACAATTTTTTTTTCTAACTAGCAATTTCGAGTGCAAGTGCCACAGTGTCAGCTAAAGAAACACAACTGCGGGTTTTCTGCAGAGCGAAATGGTTCTGAAATGTCACTGAATAGCTCACAAAGGACGCCAATCTACGACAACAGAGACATAAGCATATAGGAGAAAGGGCCCACACATCCTCCTTTCAAAGGTATGTTGTTTACATGCATGCAATTTGTGAAACCCACAGCTATTGAATTCAGGGTTTTCACAGAAGTCTAAACCAAAATCTGTTTAGAAAACAATAGCCAGATTCTTCCAAAAGAATTTTGGGTGTGGGGAGATGATGATATGTTATACACACAAATAGATGCCCTTCAGAGCATATAACCTACATAGCCTAGTCTCCAAGTTTCCAAGACATTCATGATAATTGTTACAGGGAGATCAGATTTTAGTATCACCTCCCTGTAATCTGATTCACAAGTTTTCAGAAGTGGCCCAAATGTATACAAGTCAATACGTAGTAGCTACAGTACCTTTGAGAAGAAAATATGAAAAGGTGATTCTTTAAAATTCTTCCCAGAAATGTCCCCATAGCTCATTTGACACTCATAAAACAAGGGTATATAATAGTACATGTACATGACAAAAAGAGCCAGCCTGACAAAGGCTGTGCCTATATCAAACTAAAATAGCTTTCTATGCTTCTTATTTTTTTCCAACTTAAACGTCTATTTTTTTAATAAGACAACTAACAGATCAGTGGTTTTAGGCATCTTGTACAAGAGCTCAAAGAGAATGAAACAACCTGTAGAAAACCCCCTCTGAACCTCCTACATGATTACTGTATTTTTTTAAAAATATTTATTTTTTAGTTGTAGGTGGACACAATATCTTTATTTTATTTTTATGTGATGCTGAGGATCGAACCCAGTGCCTCCCATATTCTAGGCGAGCACACTACCACTGCACCATAACCCCAGCCCTGATTACTGTATTTTGCAGGAAGCAACCCGGCAAAGGAAAGTTGACTTCAGTCAGGCAAGATCACAGTCAGGTTTAGCACGCTTTATGATTCTATAAAGCCTAAATCTAGAAGTAACTGTGAAATCTTATTTGTGTTAAAGGAGAAAATTAACATTACTTTAAAGCAAAAAAACAGAAACTAGTCATTTGAATGAAAATTGCAACTTGTAACCCCAAGAATTATAGAGACCAATAAGGAGAAAAAAGTAATACTTTGAAAAAACAAGAGAAAGATAATGACATCCTAGGTAAGTGACTGATATAATTGGAAAAATTCTGAGCAAATCTTTGAAGAAAATAGTTTTCCGATAAACTTGCTATTTTCATTTAAGTCATATAAGGCTTGCTGCAGATCAGGAAATGTCTTCCATTTCAAAAGCATCTCACAAGATTGAGTCATTTCCTATTATTTTTTCCCTATTTGTCTGTTTATGAATAAATATTTTTCTATTTGGATATATTTAATATTTTTCTTCTGGTCAAATTTATCCATAAAGACTTAGCTCATTTTCATACATAATTTCTCTAGTTTCCTGTCTGAGACCCACCTGTAGAATTATACTTCCTGCTATCCATCTATATCCTGTTTAAAGATGCCCCTGAAAGCATATCATTTTTTTATTCTAAGCAATAGAAAAATGCATAAATAATACATTTATGTGTCTATTTATATACTGTTTGTGTAAGCCTAAATAATATATGTAAATCTACATACATAAAAAGTTAGATCATTCAAGTTACGATTATGAAAATTGATCTTGGGAACAAAGTAACACACCTTTCCTAGGCATTCATTCCTGCTACAGAGACGAAGAAAGAAAGATTGTGAGAGGGAGACACACACATTCAGATGAGCCTTCGGGGAATTGTATGAACTTTTGAACCAGAGACGGAGAGCCAGAGCCCAGCCTGTTCCCACTTTAATAAACATTTTTTTCTTCAATTAATTAAGGTTTGGAAAGAAAAAGAACCACAGAAGAGAAGTAATTTAGCATGCAACGCGTACTTTACAGATGGATCCTACCTTCAGATGCTTATTAAATCTATGCATGATTGCGCTGGAGAAAATTAATTGCATTGTTTCTCACTATTCAAAAAGGGATTGCAAACAGCTCAAAATAAAAAGGAAAATGAAGCAAGGTTTTTGTTTAAAAAAACAGCTACAGTATAAAAGGAATAGTTTCAAAGTGCTAAAATAATACCTGAAACTGACCGGAGAGTATAAGAATTCTTTAAAATTTTTTTTGATATTTCAAAATATTATATATGCTACCAGAATACATATGTGTACTTTAAGTTTACAAATATTCTGGTCTAACTAAAATTTCCTACTCGGTGGCATTTGAACTATTCAATCAAGTGGTGAGTTTTTGTTCAAATCCTGCTGTGAGGGAAGATTTACGTGAGCAGCTGAGAATATACACTGGCACACACTGTATCCTGATTGTATGCTATTCTCTCCCTTCTAGTCTTGGAAAAAAGTGATAACTTCCTAATTTTTTTGGAGAAAAATATAAAATATTATAATAAAATATTCAAAATATAGATAATCATTTGCATTTTATCAGCTTTAATTGGAGGGGGGGAAGAAAGCATAGCAGCTTCAGGACCTCAAGTCATTTTTCCTTTCTGAAGTTGAACTGTAACCTCTCCTAGACTGTCCTGAAAATGACCTTCATCAGACTTAAAAGAACTACTCTCCATCTAAGGAGTTAGAAGAGCCATTAATTCTCCCAACTCACACATTTCTAGATCATACAATAATCCTTACGTTACTTCATTACAGATGTTCCTTTGCACCTACCTTATTGTTGACTAAAAACTTCACTTAAGAGCTTTAGTGGGCTGAGGGTGTGGCTCAGTGGTATAGTGCTTGCCTAGCATGTGTGAGTTCCTGAGTCCGATACTCAGGACCACAAAAAACCAAACCAAACCAAACCAGAACAAAACAAAAACAAAACAAAAAAAAAAAACAGCACCAAAACAAAAAAAAAACTAAACTTCCTCAATTCTATGACCCAAATAGATGGTGAGTTTATGTTATCCTTTCTCCCACTCCAAGTCTATAAATCAGCCTCTCTAATCCCTTGTTAACATGTAAAATTATTTTAAAATATTTATCATGACACAAATTTTGCTAAGAGTAACAATCTAAGTATATGTAAGTAAATAAATCTGTCTTATGTGCAACAGATTTCCTAAGATACGAGTAAAAGTATAGATATGTTAACATTAGGATTTATTTATGTTGTGCCTTTTACTAGCAGATCTCAAAGAGTAATATTAATGACCTCATAAATAGTTACAGACATTATTATTCCTACTCAGGAATGGGGCAAGATGAGATCCTGTGGCGAGACAGGTAGTCCAAAACATCTGACATAAGTATTTGACTTTTATTCCCTTGATTAACCTTTAAAAATCAGACCTACCATCCTATTAGGACATTAACCAATGAAGAGTAGGGTCTCATCAATGATCAAAAACCCATATGGTTCAGTCTGATAGCCCTCAAAAGAGAAAAAAAAATTCCATGTTGCCATGAGAAACTCAAGTCAAAACCAAGCCATTGCCTTCTACTGCTAGAGTTTCTGTAAATGTGACATAAAAATGTACAACCCCTGTTTCATTGGATATTAAAGAGAACAAATAGGACTATTTGGGATTGGACCTATAGAAATTTACCATTGCAAAGGACAGTTTATCTAAGGTATTAGAAGAGGGTCAGCTTCAGAGATTTGGCAATCCTATTTCACACAAACCATACTGACAGGTATGAAATGCGCTGTCTACCACTAAGCCACAACCCCAGACCTCTGGCACTCTAATCTTTTTTTTTTTTTAATATTTATTTTTTAGTTGTAGGTGGACACAATAGCTTTATTTTATTTTTATGTGGTGCTGAGGATCGAACCCAGTGCCTCCCGCGTGCTAGGCGAGCACGCTACCGCTGCGCCATAACCCCAGCCCTGGCACTCTAATCTTGAGCAGCCACTCCCACAGGGCTGACTGTAGCCTCTACTTGTACATATAGGTGGGGAAAGTCCAAGAAGGCAGATTTCTTAATTTAAAGAAATTATCATTTGTACCTGTTTCCCTACCTGAGAAAGATTTCTTCTGTTTGCTGCACTCTAAATTTTTTAAAAAATATTTTTTTAATTGTAGATGGACACAATATATATTTTTTAAATTTAATTTATGTGGTGCTGAGGATCCAACCCAGTGCCTCACACGTGCGAGGCAAGCGCTGTCTACCACTAAGCCACAACCCCAGACCTCTGGCATTCTAATCTTGAGCAGCCACCCTCACAGGGCTGACTGTAGCCTCTACTTGTACATTTGACCGGTCTCTTCCGGATTTTTTTTTTTGGTGATGTTGAGGTTCAAACCCAAGTCCTTGTGCATGCCAGGCAAATATTCTACCACTGAGCTACACCCTCAGTCCTTCTTTATTCTAGATTCTTTCAAGATGTCCCAATGTTTACTTTCTCTCTCTCTCTCTTTTTTAAACCAGGGATTGAACCCAAGGGCTCTTAACCACTAAGCCACATCCCAAGCACTTTTTATTTTTTATTTTGACACAGGGTAGGGCCTCGCTACATTGCTGAGGCTGGCTTTGAACTTTTGTTCGTTCTGCCTCGGCCTCCCAAGCCCCTGGATTACAGGTGTGCATCATCACGCCTGGTCCAGTGTTTACTTTTTAAGTTTCCTTTGCAGTTGACACCATCATTTCTACCTTAACTATGCATTGAAAATGACAGTCCTGTGTATCATCCCTAGCTACTGGTCATCAAAGTTCTAGGACTTAGTCTATAAAGAACGTGTCATGTGAGGGTATTTTTTCATCTTTCTGCCTAGTCAGAATGAGCACCAACAAGCAACTGGTCAGAAGCGTCAGGCAAAAGAGTTTTTGTAACATGGATATCTCAGGCTTGGCTTGGATTAATTCTGATTTAATATGTGGAAAAGGTTACCCAAATCAAGGTATCCAAAGCACAAAATAATTCTAGGGAAGTAGATGATTCAATTCACTTTCAGGAATCCAAGAGTTTAGAATAAATTTCAGATTTTGAAATTATTTACTGTAAAATAAGAATAGTTGAAAAATAAAAATTTTAAGGCTCTTAATTGTGTTAGTCTTGATTTTATATTTCTTACACATCTTACAATGAGTACATTATTCTCTCCAAGCAATAAGTTGGGAAATTAACTAGGGCATTAGCTTCAAGACACTATACTTTGATTTAGCAAATCCCTATATTCATTTATTACATAAGATCCTGTTTTCATGAAACAGTTAAACTCCTTCTATAAGGTAAAGAGCTTAATCACTCTGGGATGAGATATTTTTTCTATTTTCCAATGCAATTACTCTTTGTCTTAAATCTAATTGAATTCACTTTCCATGTTAGTGGGGGAAGGGCTGTGGGCAGGAGGGATGCAGCATATGTTAGAAGACAAATAGTGTAAATTGTAGACCTTTCAATATAGTGGGTTTTTTCAAAGACAGAAAACTGTGATCTGATAAAAATGTTTAATAGTCAGTGATGTGGAAGGGGGGGATTTTGGCCATCAGGAATGGGATTTTGTGTATGGAGAACATCAGGGACCTTGCATAAGGAACATTATATATGTATAATTTATGAAGCACCTTGGGATTCTCTGGATGAAAAGCACCATCTAAACATGAGTGTTTTCACGTCACGGAGGGGATCACAGATTGTTGACATTTCAGCATGAACCATATTTCAGTAGTCAAAGGGATATAAACTCTTAGGTTTCTTTTCCCTGGGTTGTAACAAACACAATGGAGCATGCTCTTGCTGACTGCCTCCTTTCCCTTTTCTCTCTCTTCCTTCCTTCTTTCCTTCCTTCCTTCCTTCCTTCCTTCCTTCCTTCCTTCCTTCCTTCCTTCCTTCCTTCCTTTCTTTCTTTCTTTCTTTCTTTCTTTCTTTCTTTCTTTCTTTC
>PVHX01007179.1:0-49954 GCA_004024805.1 Geosciurus inauris | reverse complement strand
TTCTTTCTTTCTTTCATGGGCAATAGGGATTGAACCCAGGGGCACTCAACCACTGAGCCATATCCCTCACCCTTTTTTGTATTTTATTTAGAGACAGAGTCTCTAAATAAATGTCATGGAAGGGGGTGAGAGGAAGTTGACACTGGGGCACATTATGACACACTGTGGAACAAGAGGCGGCTATTATCTCAGGTTCTTTGAAGATTCTTTAGGATATGACAGATAAATGTGTATAATTTAAAAGTCTGAAGCAAACGACCACATTTTTGGTCAGTTTGATGACTGTTTATGTAATGTCTCTAATAGGTGCCGAAACCTGTAAGGGGCATAAAAATAACTAAGACCCAACTCTTGCCCTCTGGGAGCCATCAATCCATTGGAGAAGGCAGTGTGCATAAGTAATATAATGCAAGAAAATGGTGGTAACAGCTATGACAGAGGAACTGCTTGAGTAAAATGCAAGATGAAGTAGGAGTGAGTCCAACCAGAGCCAACCAGATGGGGCCAATAGGATGCAGTTTGAGCAGGGCCTTGAAGGAGGAGTGGGCAGCTGGAGAGGGTAGGAAAAGTACTCCATGTGAAAGGCACAGGGGTGGGTCTGAGGAGTGATGAATAATCCCCTGAGACTGGGGTTTAGGGCATGTCCTTCAAACGTAGGAGGTAACATGAAAAGTAGATTCAGAAAAACAACTTGAGCACACTACAGTGATGCAGCCACATTAATGTTTATAGGAGCTCAATTCACAATAGCTAAGCTCTGGAACTGACCTTGATGTCCTTCAACAGATGCATGGATAAAGGAAATGTGGTCTATATACACAATGGAATATTACTCAGCCATAAAGAAGAATGAAATTATGGCATTTGCTGGTAAGTGGATGGAACTGGAGACTAACATGCTAAATAAATGAAATAAACCAATCCCCCCCAAAACCAAAGGCTGAATGTTCTGATATGTGGATGCTAACCCACAAAAAGGGAGGGTGGGGATGGGTTAACAGAAGTCCATTAGAATAGACAAAGGGAAACAAAGAGAAGGGAGGGAAAGGGAATCAGAAAGACAGTAGAATTAATTGGACATGATTTTCCTAGCATTGTAGTTGAATACTTGACCAGGGTAACTGCATCATGAATGGCCACAAGAATAGGATCCTAATTAGAATAAGTTATACTCCATGTATGCATAATATGCCAAAATACATTCTACTGTCATGTATAACTAAAAAGAACAAATAAAAAAAACAAAAGGGAAATACAACTTATATTTTGGAACATGGCTTCAAATCCTGTTCAAAATAAGCTGAGATCCCTGCGTGTGTCAGAGGTTGCGGCTTCATCAGTTGAGTTCCTTCCCAGGACTGTCCTCATCCAAGGAAGGCTCTGCCATCCTCAGATGAGTGTCTTGGCCCTTTGCGATGCAGAATGTGGAGAATGAGATGGGAGATTGAAAGGAGAGGGGACACTCAGGTAAAAAGTAGGGAGCAGAGAGCAGAGCATCATTGTTTACCCCTAAACTTCAAAGACCAAGAAATAAAGAGAGAGGACAGAATGGTGTGTGTGTCTTGGAGAGCTCTGGGACAGGAGGGCAAGAGGCTCAGGGAGTTGTGGGGATTTTGAAAACAGGAGGGAGAAGTTGCCTTATGAATTGTGCTTTAGGGATTTTCTTTTTAGGACAGATATGTACTTTCCGTGACTGTGATACCTCTTCAGGACTGGGTCCTGAGGTCAACAGGGAAAGTAAGCCAAGATCCAGGACCACTCAGCATGCAATTCTGTGTGCTTCTTCCTGGATTAATGGCTACACCTCACATTATACCAAGAGTGATGAGGGTTGAACCTAAAAAATGAAATGGATCAGAATCTTTTTAGCATTTTTTTCCTCCATGAATTCTCCATTTAATGTTTAATGTTTGTTGAACAGACTGAGAGGGTTCTCAGTGGTGCTGAGCGGTAATGTCTTAACCCTGTCACACTTCCTTAGTGGCTGCAGTAAACTTCCACTCTCTGTTCTCCCTAAGCCCCAGGCTGGTCCCTACTCTGTGCTCTTTACTCTCAGCAAATGGCTTTACCCTCCCCTCCTTCCAAGTAAAAGTATCTCTGCATCTTTCCTCCCTTCTATCCTTTCCCTAAGGAGTAAGTGCCTTGCCTGCTAGCCAGAACTGATCCCTGAATCGTACTAACTGACCCATTTCTACCTCCCCCATCTATTACCTTCTCTTTTTAGACTGGTTCTTTCTCAACTGCTGGAAAATCAGCTCATAATCTACCATTTCCTAAAATCATAACAGCAACAAAACCAACCAAAAAAAGTTCCTTTTCCTTCCTGCTACTTACCCCTCCCCTTCTTTTCATCAATGAACCTTTTTTTTTTTTTTTCTTCAGGTAGCACATTCACACAGCTTTTAAGTTCCTCACTGCTCACTAACTACTGGATTCCTAAGATCAGGCTTCTTCTTTTACTAACCTACGAAAACTCCTCAAAATGTTAGCAAAGATTTTTTATTTGTTTTCCCTTGATTCCCACCATCTCTCCCTGCCAGCCCTATGTCCAATAACTTGCAAACATGGGGGAAGGACTGCCAGTCACTAACCTTTCTAGCCCTGCTACACTAGCATCACACCTTGCACATGGGAAAGATTCCATGAGGATTTGAATTGAATTTGGATTTCTTCAACCTTCCTTATGGTCCTCATGACTAATGACCTTCTTCCAGCATGTTAAAGACCCAGCAAAGGTCTCAGATGCTACAAGTGGCATTGGGTCATGTTGTTTTCTCTGAGGGTCTTATAGATTTAGGAAACATCCCATCCTCAGTTGCAAACAACAAAATTATTTTTAAAAGTCCCATTTAACATGAAATGTGGCAAAGATTATTTTAGTTTTGTGCTAAAACCATAGGAAACCAATAACAAATAGCCAATTTGAAATGCACAATAATTAGTGGTAGTGATCAACAACTCAAAAATGAAGAATCCAAACTTACCAAGTGAACCTCCCACTGATTCAAACATAAACTGTAATATCTTGTACTATTCAATAAACTATATTTCTTGAGCACTTTCCCAGAAAGTTCTACAGGTGACAAGATATGATATATACTAAACTATATCCAGGAATTGAGTCATTACTAATAAACTGATATGACAACTTTAATAAATAGGCTTCTTTTCTGCAGAGGATAGAAGAACACATATTCTTACTTCAAATCCAGATGCTTAAGGATAATCAATGGGACATAGGGACACTTTTTTACTACTATGTTGCCCTTGGGTGTCTTCTATTGCTATGGAATCTCACTAACAGAAAGTGGATGTCCCTTGTCCCATCTCTCACAAACTCCTCCATTTCTCCGAGAACCCTTAGGAGCAGTGAGGGACAACCCAAGGGGGTTGCTCAAGTTTTCTCACATGTTCATACACTGGAGTTACCCTGCCAGTTTTCTACCCTCATGCTGCTGCCCATTTTATTCCAAACAACATGAAATACCCGAGGAAACCAGGAACAGTGGCTTATACCGTTGTTTCCTTGCAACATTCCTTTATAATGGCCCTACCTCCCCCAAATGCAAAGAATCCATGAGTTTCTTCATCATCAGGCTCAGTTAACATTCATCCTTTATGTCACTATTTGGTTCAAAAGCTCAAGGCAACAAACATTCTGAGAACGGACGTCGTGTGACAGGCTTGGCGCTAGACCTTGGAGGAGCCAGAGTTCGGGAGAGAACAGAATTTTGTAAACACAGGATTCCAGTATCAGGTTGACAGTGATTTAAAAAGTCAGATCCCAGGGATTTTTTTTTTTTTTTAAAGAGTGAACATCACTTTGGGCAACTCCATATTTTAAACTTTACAACAAAATTGCCCAAATTTAAAACTCATTTTAAGTTTTCAAAGATCACTTAAATGCTAAACAAGTACAAAGTTAAGGAAAAAAACAAAAACATATTGACTAGCTCAGTCACTGAGTTGAGGTTGTTCCCAAAGGTGGCAAACTTTCTTTTTTTTTTTTTGGTACCAGGGATTGAACTCAGGCGCACTCAACCACTGAGCCATATCCCCAGCCCTATTTTGTGTTTTATGTAGAGACAGGGTCTCACTGAGTTGCTTAGTGCCTCGCCATTGCTGAGGCTGGCTTTGAACTTGCGATTCTCCTGTCTCAGCCTCCCAAAGTGCTGGGCTTACAGGCATGCACCACAGCGCCTGGCCCAACAGCATGTAGTCTTTTACCTAACAACTGTGTAATTTGTTAAATCATGCTCTGGAGTCTTGGAAATATATAGATGAACATTTTATTTTCAAGGAGCACTTTTACTCACCTGGTCTCACTACAGCTACATGACCAAAGTTGTCATGTGAATACTTGAGACCATACTGAACACACAAAAAGACAGACTTTAGTTGACTACTTTCTTTCATGCTCTTCCAATAGGAGCATCTTACGTAGAGAAACTCTATCTGAGCTAATATTAGTTTTCTGGGGGAAAAAATGCCTGTAAAAGCCACAGGCTTGGGAGGAAAATCTTTCAAAATTTATCTGAATTTATCATATCTAGGCCATACAGAAGGTTGTTAGGTAATAAGGGAATATTTTCTTGAAACAAATTGTCAATGTTTAGGAAGCCATAAGGCATATAGCTCAGTAGACTATTCAGGAGTTTGAATGTTGTAACTGGGGTAATATATCTGAATATTCCAATATGTGGGAGTTTTTTTATTTTATCACATCAGCCTGACAGACATGAAGAAAACAGAAGTGAACTCTGGAATGGTTGTTAAGCTTTAAAGCTAGAAGAAAAAATAAAAGTGTTACATTCACGATCACTTGCATTTTAAAAGAAGAGATGATTTGCTACATCTACCATAACTTTAAAGTATCATACAATGAAAGCAGTTAGGAGTTAAACATATGGACCCCGAAAAACACATATTTTTGGCAATAATTTATAGACATTTTTGCATACAAAGTTTTAGAAAATCAAACTCTAAAATCCAGATAAGGAAAAGAGGTCTCTAACCTGTCCAGTTCTTGGTTCTTTTCTATGTGAGGGATAAAAACATCTTGAAAAGGATTCCTTTGAAAGTTCTTAATAGCTGAAAGAGCAGAAGACTATCTAGGTGCGTGAAGATTAAAGGCCTGGGAGGATGGGAAGTTCCTATCTTTTGCAGCAGAAGGTGATGTAGAAGGTGTAGGAGGTAAGGTAGGATTGGGTAGAAGACAGAGACCAGCTCATCTCCATTTCTAGAGAGTAGAAAAAATGGGCTTCTGCTGTGTCATGAGGGATCCAGGGTAGATATTAGAACTGAAATCCTGACAGGAACAGTCATTAATGCAAAATGGCTTGTTAAAGAAGGTAATGAAATCTCTTTCTCCAAACATCAATTAAACAAAGGCAATTCTTCATCCTTCTGCGCTAATTTAAATGTCTCAGAAGACAAGGGATGGGCAGTCTTGTTTCCAAGGCAGCTTTCTTTATTTATATAGTATTGAATCCAAATTGGGTATCTACTTTTGGAGCTGGAAAATCATTGAATTGAAGAAAAATTAACAGTAATTTTAGAGACCATTTGGTTCAACTCCTTAGTCTGTAAACTGAGAAGCAGTATAGTGTAGTGTAAAGGTGGGCAGATTAAGACCCATGAATCACATCTACTCCACATCATAAGTTGTATATCTCATAACTTAAGAATGTATTTATATTTATATAATGTATTTATATTTATATTTAATCCCCAGGGATTGAACCTGGGGCATTTAACCACTGAGCCACATCTTCAGTCTTTTTCTATTTTATTTAGAGACAGGCTCTCACTAAGTTTCTTAGGGCTTTGCTAAGTTGCTGAGGCTGGCTTTGAACTCGAGATCCTCCTGCATCAGCCTCCTAAGCATCTGGGATTACAGGTGTGTGCCACCATACCCAGCCATTTTTAAATATTTTTGAATGGCTGAGAAAAATAAACATAATATCTTATGACATGTGAAAATTATGTAGAATTCAAATTTCAGTGTTTATTAAAATTTTAAACTGAACACAGCCATGATCTTTCATCTGCATATCGTCTAAGTCTCACACTACAGTGGCCTAATCACACAGTTGCCACTGTAGGAACTTTGTGGTTCACTGTATGAACCACAAAATGAACCACAAAGCCCCAAATACTTACTATCTGGTCCTTTATTCAGAAAGTTTGCTGACCCTTAGTATAGTGGATGAAGCATATAAAGTCTAAAGCTGGACTTAATCCTAGAAAAGAGTGCCTCAGTTTCCTGCTTTGTAAACTCAGGACAAGAATGGTGCTTACCTGATAGGGTTGTTGTGATAATTAATGAAAGTATTTTGAACTGGTATAAGGTAAGAATCCAGGAAATGTTAAAATTTTTTTTATTATTACACAAAGAAATTTTGGCCTGAAGAGATAAAGTGACTTTACAAGGCCATAGGATATGCTAGAAGTAGAATGGGAGAATTTTTGGATTCTCCTTGCCCACACCATGCTGTCTTTTTAAATGCTCAATATTGCCTAACAAAGATAAACATTCTTATAGTATTTTTTAAAAAAATTTTTAGTTGTAGATGGACATATTTTATTTTATTTTTTTAAATTTATTTTTATGTAGTGCTGAGGATTGAACCCAGTGCCTCACACATGCTAGGCAAGTGCTCTATCACTGAGCCACAACTCCAGCCCTCTTACAGTATTTTTATTGCTGTTTTTAAACTACCTCACAGTCACTAAATGAGACCTGTTTCATCAGGCTGCTGTCCCATTAATCCTGTTACCATAGTTGCCCAAAGCCAATTTGGGAAACATAGAGATTTTCAGGTTCCTACCTCAAACTTCCAAAAATTATTTTTTTAACTTTTAAAATTTTTTCTAATTAGTTATACATGACAGTAGAATGCATTTTGACACATTGTACCTAAATGGAACACAACTTCTCATTCCTCTGGCTGTAAAGTCACACCAATAGTGTAATCATACACACATATAGGGTAATACTGTCTCATTTTACCATCCTTCCCATCCCCACAGCCCTCCCCTCCCCTCACTCCCTTCTGCACTCTCCAAAGTTCCTTCATTCTTCCCTTACCCCCGCTCCACTATGGATCAGCCTCTGCTTATCAGAGAAAACATTCGGGCTTTGGTTTTTTTGGGACTGGCTTATTTCACTTAGCATAATATTCTCTAGTTCCATCCATTCACCTGCAAATGCCATAATTTCATTCTTCCTTAAGGCTGAGTAATATTCCACTGTGTTTATGTACTACATTTTCTTTATCTATTCGTCTGTTGAAGGGCATCTAGGTTGGTTCCATAGTTTAGCTATTGTGAATTGAGCTGCTATAAACATCGATGTGGCTGTGTCACTGTAGTATGCTGATTTTAAATCCTTTGGATACAAACCAAGGAGTGAGATAGCTGGGTCAAATGGTGGTTAAAAATTAAAATGTTCTTTATTCTTTCTAAAAAAGGGTAATAGAAGTCCCTAAAGTTCCAACCCAACAAGTCTTTTTGTCTGTTTGTTTAATTTACTGCAAGAACTTCAGAAACAAATAATAGGCATGCATACAGACCTCAGGATCTAAAAATGTAGCAGATGAGTCCATGAGCATTCAAAGATATTTGTTACTCCCAGTCTAATATAGCCTATTGTCTCTAGTCATTTTCTTTCCTATCAGCCCCTGAACATTACCAATAGCATTCCAGTTTTTGCTTATTTTATGAAACTTCTTCAACTTAGAAAGTCTGCTTGCCAGTGCTGGACAACCTTTTCCAGGGCTTTGTCCATAAAAGGTCTTTCTTCATTAAATCCGCTCTCAACCGGTCACTCCATTATGCCACGTTTCCTTGTCAGTTGGTGTACGACTTGAAACAATCATACATTTGTCACTGCTGTCTAATTGTTTTTCTCTTTCCAAGTAATAGTCCTGTCTTGCCATAAAGCTGTAATTCCTTAAGACCAGTCACACACCTTTTGCTTTGTTGTTTCAACCCCAGAACTTAGTTGAAGTTTACGTAACAGGCTTTTAACAAACACTTCTTGAATTAATATGTGAATAGCCACAAACATATCCTACAAGCAGGATTTTAACTTTAGAAATGAATAAATTATCCCAGCACTTAGGGAGGCTGAGACAGGAGAATCGCGAGTTCAAAGCCAGCCTCAGCAACGGTAAGGCGCTAAGCAACTCAGTGAGACCCTGTCTCTACATAAAACACAAAATAGGGCTGAGAATGTGGCTCAGTGGTCGAGTGCCCCTGAGTTCAATCTCCAGTACCAAAAAAAAAAAAAAAAAAAAAAAGAAATGAATAAATGACACCTTTGGACTACCACCAAGATTATGAAAGTGATAAACTATTAGTACATGGGTTTAAAGATCAATTATCTAAATAAAAAATTAGAAGTACCATAGTTAAAAAAGAGATTACAACCTGCAATAGAGAAATTAACCCTAAGTCCCCAATGTTTATCCTTTCAGATACATTAGATCTTTGATACTAGAAAGCATTAGCTCTGGTATGGATATTGTGGGCAGTGGTAAAATCTAAGTATTTTTTAAAAATCCACCTATAAAGGATTATGTCAAAATCTTTCACAAGTAGAATTTTCATCTGCATGTATAACATACCTATAGCAATGTGACTTAATATATGAGTATGTGAAGTATATTTTATTATAATGGTAGACAAGCAAACTGAATGTGTCCCAGGAAGGGGTCTTTTCCATTAACTTTTATAAAGGCTTTCATTTCAAACTTTCATTAACATCTGACAAGCCAGCTGAAAAAGCTTTGCTTAGAGCTTGGGTTAGGGGCAAAATGCATTTTGGCAAAACCATTCCAAGATTACACTGACTGACTGTGCGAGAATATACTAATTTGTTTTGTTTTGTTTTGTTTTGTTTGGAGTGTGGAGAAAAGAGAGAGAAAGGGAGAGAGGAGTCGTGGACCTTACTTTATGGTTGCCATGGATGCAAGGTCAGCCTTCCACACTTGGATCTACCAGCAGAGTTCAGACAGGTCAACGTGTGACCGGCCCAGGCCCTGGGGTTAAAAGTTCAAGCAGCGATGGAAAAACCAATATGTCCACGCAGAGTATGCTGTACAATTTATTTCAATTTACATCAAGCCATGCATATAAAATTTAGATAAATTCCATTCAAATCTGATGTTGCCTGACACACAATGTATGCAAACAGATGTCTGTGGGGCTTTTTCTGTGCTTTAGAAAACAACATTAAATTTAAAAATATGTCTCTGGGATTTCTTTATTGAATTACAAAATGAACATAATTTTAACTTAAATGTTTTCATTCTTTCTTCCAATTTTTTTTTTTTTGGTGGGGGTCTTAATAATTTCTCAGTTCTCAATCTACTCTATGTCATATTAAAGAGGATAATGTATATTTACAACTACAGCTTCAGTGTTATTGTAGTTATAGATTCTATTCATATCCCTTACCACTTTCCACAAATATTTAGTGATTGATATTTCTGATTTATCTCTGCCCTCTACGCTCATCTCTTTCCTTCCCACTGAGAGAACAAGCGAGGATTCTGGAAGCTGCTGGGCCATCTTCCAGCCACAAGGTGGCTCCCCCCGCCCCTTCTTCTAGAGTCAACAGGGTACACACCTTTGCTGAGCGCTCCAGGCAACCTAGGATTCAGAGGTTAATTATGACCTATGGATGCCATTATTTTCATTGTGAATTGAATGGATCACAACCCAGTCTCTGGTACACTAAGATATGATACAAAATTGCTGTTTAAAAAGAGGAGAAAGAATAGACCTTTATGTTCTGCCTAATTTCTCTTCATCCATCCTTCCAAAGGTGTAACTGAGCTAACAGTTAGAGCAAAATAAGGAAAGTAATGAAATGCTCCGGAGGAAGCTACTTTTGTCGCCAATGATTACAGTGATAGACTGGACAAGTCAAATTTAAGAAAAGCATACAACTTTTTCTCTCACTTGGATTGGTCCTTGCACGCTGGTTCTGACACTCCCCACCCCCCACGCCATGAGGGAGTTTTCATGACTTCGCAGCACACTTTTACAAGTTTCACACCATGTCATGGATGGAAAACAGTGATCTCTAAATTGGCAAAGCTTTAAAAGGAGCAGAAATAATACATGTTTCCTTCTTACAGCTTATCAAATAGGTTGCATATTTCGTAAATGTGATTTTTACAGAATACATCATAATTTTCTACTGATAAACTAGGCATAGAAGGGCAAATTGTATGTCCCATTACATGGAAGATCTTTCCAAAAGTCTAAGTCCTAATTTCTCACATTGTCCATTTTCTGTTTCAGGGAGAAGCTATTTGGGCAAGTTTCATTTTCCTCATCTGTAAAATGGAGATAAAAATAGGACGTGTTCCTCATGGGATCTTTGTCAGGATTAAATGAGTTAATATGTGTAAAGCACTTACAGGAGTTCTTGGCATATAATAACAGCCATATGAATGTTTGCTATTACGATTATTACTTATTTGAGCGAGTACCTCCTTGTTTGTAAGTACTCTGTGACAAAACCGTTTGAGCAAAATGAACTTTCACAGGTTTCATGAAGACATGAAAAGTATCATTTTCTAGAAACCCGAGAGGTCTCATCAATGATAACTGATGGTGTTTGGGCTTCTTCTTCCTCAAGAACTTAAAAAACAGAAGCATTTTCTTCCCAATTCATGGCATTACTTTCAATAGGACATTTTAAAAAGCTTCCAAATCGCAAGCTTGTTTTAGGTGACATGCTGGACAGTGCATCATCTTACTAAGGTGAACAACCCTAACTAGTAGTCCCAATCACTTGGCTACAATATTCATATTACAAATATCATCATTTTCCTTTTTCACTATATTTAAAAAGAAAAAGTCTTCAGGATCTTAATCATGCCAGAATATAACTTTGTTAGAGACTCTTGTTAAACTTAGAACATATGAGTTTCCTGCTGCTAACATAAATAAACATTTTGAATTCCCTGGTAAGCACTGCCTTGACAATTCTCAAGTAAATTTTCCAAGGGTATAAATGATATTCTTAACTTAAGGTGGCCTCTAATAATTCAACCACAAGCTAAAGTTTATGTGGACTCAAAATCCTGAGTTGGTATAAATCCTTGTTTGTATAAGGAAGGATCTATGTACATTGATAGAAATACATACATATGTGTCAGGATGTATATATACATATATGTCCACATATGTAGTCTCTTAAAACTGCTCATCTATTTGGAAATACATATTGAGAGACCAGGCAAGATAACCAAATCAATTTTCAATAGCCAAGGAGAGGAGGATGACATTTTTTAATACCTGCTATACTGTCATGCAACTCTTTATTCTTTATTATCTCTGTCAGCTACTACTAGGTGCCTAGCAGACAAATGCTAGTCCTAGTCCTGACCATTTATTTCCATTTGGAATTATTTCAAGCTTAACTCTCTAGAACTGCTTGGAAATGTTGTCCTGATATGTTGGCCTTGCACCTTTAAGTGAGACTGAAATCAGGGGAGGTGGAGAGGAATCCTTAGGCAGAGACACTTTGGCACCTTTTTTGAAAGAAGTCTGTGTTGGTTTTGCCTGCACTTGCACAAATACAAGTTCAAAAATACCCTCTTTCCATTTGAGCAATATGTGTGTGTTGCCAGAAGCAGTGTCTTTTGTTGCCAGAAGCAGTTTTTGCTGCATACATCAACTTTCACTGTATTTTTAGCAACTCTTTCTTTTATGTCAGTTCCAGACATCAGTTAACAGAACCCCTTTAAAGAACAGATGTACTGAAGAAATACATCAATTCATTATTTGCTATAGTTTGGGGGTGTCTGTCCTATGGGTTTTCTAGCCAAAGGCTTATATATTTCCCAAGAGAAATTTACTTTCATGAGAGAAGAAAATTGAGGCAAATCACTGCTGTTAGACCCTGAAGTCAGAGACACTGGTTTGTTGATCCTTCTGTACATGTGAAGAAAAAGCCCACAGTTACAGAAACAACCATGGTTCCAATCCATCTCTCATTCTTTCCCAATGTGAAAAACTACCAATGAAACCAAATTTTTCTCTGTCAGAAGAATGCACATGATTACAGCTGTTCATATTTTCACTCTAATGAAGGGCTGCACATTTAATTGTAAGATTTATTAGAGACTGTACACTGCTGTGTACATGCAAAACAGTTAATCGACATCTAAAATGCTGGTTGTTTATTCTGACATTAGTGATCATATTTCTTAATTTGAAACAAAAAGCATTTGGGGAAAACATATTTTGTTTCCTCCAAATAAGAAATTAATAAATTCAATGTAAGAAATAAACAAGGCTGGAGAGAAATATTGATTTATGTATGTAAGGCGGTGCGGGGGGGGGGGGCAAGAAGGATGCTTTATTTATTTATTTATCTATCTATCTATTTATTTATTTAGAGTCCATAATCCCCCATTCTGCTGGAAACAAGAGAGTTGATTGCCAGCTTTGTTTGATTTCGCAGAGATCTCATACGAGGCTGGGTTCATAAACAGGTGAAATGATGGAGTTTATTGCAACGCACATCAACACTGAAACTAAATAACTGTGTTGCCATCTCAGTCCCGCTGAAAGACGGATGGTAAACTTGACCTGCCGCTGGTACTATCCGATTGCCATTTTTTATTCCCCCTTCGCTGCCCCCCCAGGCTGAGCCACGTTGAGTAAATGCATGTGCACGGTCAGGTCAGACCCCGGGATCGGGTGAAACTCCGTTCACATTTGCATACAGGCGGAGTCTCACAATGAAAGCCCATCTGTTCCCGTCTCGGAGTACAAATCGAGTGTCACCCAACTCACTGCGAACGACAGCAGCGTGGCCATTAGATGGAGGAACACTCAGCTCAGGTTACGGATATGGAACTGCTGATTTGGGTTTAAATACCTGATAACTGAAGACTTTTCATTACATGTGAACAAAGAATGAACTTTGAACTGCTCAGGAGATACCCTCTCTTCACATTGGGCACCCCCAGTTCTATCCATTACTAATACTTAACTGTGATATTTTCCACTGTCTCTATTTTTGTATAAAAATTAGCCAAGGCTGAATGTCACAATGTCCTAAATAATTGCCTTTTTTTTTCCTTAGGGGGGAGGGTAAGAGGTGGAGCAGCAAGAGATGTAAATAGAAAATGAACTCTGAACTCTATATGCCCTCAAAGGTCATTAATATCATGGCAATGTTGTTCCTTGAACTTCTAAATTTTACCAGAGTGGAAATTTTAGCTGCTAGAGTTTAACCAAAGTGTGAACTGCCTTAGCCCTTTACACCCCCCTCCCTAATCCATTCAGTTAAGTGAGGCACCTGCCTCCTAGAATCTTCTGCACTCATAGCCCTGTTTATTCCAAAATAGTTTATCAATCACAATCTGTGTCAGACAGAGGTGTTTTTTTTTTCTTTTTTGGTTGTTACTGTTGTTAAAATTCAGCAAGTACCTTAGAGTTTACAGACAGAAATTACATACATTCTGACACAAAAAGATAGAGCTGTTCAAAAAGAAACCCCAGGATAATAAGGCCATCCAAGCACCAGACATGATAAATATAAGAAAATTCAAGAGCAAAAATATGGGTAAGCTTTCACCAAATGTCTTCTTGTGCTGTTTTATGGCAAGTCTATTTCTGTGAAAATTTTCTAAAGGTTTCTTGTGTTTATATTTGAAATATTTCTGTATTATGTTACATGAATCACATTTAACATTAAAGCACTATTCTAGCCATCAGCCCAGTTTGATTGGGCCCCAATGCATGTGTGGTTGTATATTCACACACACAGGCTTTGCTCTAAAGTAGAGGAAACAGACTGCCCAGATGATGTCTTTTACTGGATAAGCCTCTTGGTCTCCAATCAGTAATACCATCACTGAATGAATTGCAAATGTAATACTTGATTGGTTGAAAAAAATTTTTAAGTTATCTGCAAGAACTTTTATTTTAAGCAATTATGTAATTTCTTTCTTATATACATTTCCTCTTTCCTAAATATTTACTAGAACAATTTTATAGAAGATAATGAATTGGGATGACACATGGAATCCAAAATATTTAAAGGCCATTAGGGCTCAAAGGCTATGTCTCCTCAGTCAGGGTTTCTTTACCACTATGTGAAACTATGTTCTTATTGTTTGTCCTTTAAAAATTATACCAGGGTAAAGAAAAGATTTGAGAGCTTTTTCTTTTTTCATCCATTGCAAGAGCTTACCGTCAACCTTAATGGAAGTTCTACAAGCATTAAAAGGAAGAATAGACCCTTTGTTTCAGAAGAATGACCAAGGCATGGGTGAATTTGGGTTCCACTTTGTCAAGTTTAAGGGGAAATAGAATTCAGGAAAGAAAGAGAGAAAATCCCCAAACAACTTTCTTAGCTATCTCCCCATTGCTTCCAATCTTAAATTCATAATATTTTATTGTTATCCTGCAAACAAGTCAGGAATTTGCAGTAGAGGAAATGCGGCCATGTGATACCTTGGAGATGGGCTATTTATTTGCATTCTATACAGCGAGGTGTCTTGTGCATGATTAGTAACAAAGCAGAAGAAGCCAACAAGCAGGAAATATAATCCTATAGGTTTTCCTCTCTGTCCACATCAAGAGAAGACACCCCAGTAAGGTGGTGGTGTAACTACTTCAATTCTGTATCTCTGAAGGGATACAAGTGAGAGATTCTTGTTGCTCCCAAAAAAGATAAAATAACTAGTTTATAGAAATACTGGTTATTTGGTCTCTTGTTATATGCTATTAGTAGGGGGTGTGTGAACAGGAACCGAACCTTGAACTTAATTTCCCCTTTGAACTCGTGACCTTTGACAAGATTCTCCATGCGTTCCCCTTCAGACAAATTTCATCACAATTACAGTCCCTTCCACTTGAGTTAAAGATATATAATCATTGATTTGACCTAATTACCTGATACATCCCTTTCTTTGCAAGGTGAAAGCCAAATGTGTGAACAGAAGCTGACCCGTGAAGTTCTGATATCCAATTTTTATTCTAATTATCATAAAACACTTTCAGTCTTACTCTATTTTTCTCAAGTTTTCTTTTGGCCCCTTCCCTGAACCCACTATTCCTTCAAATTCAACAATGCCCCCTAGGTCTCAAGCTGCTTGGCAACAGACCTTCAAATGCATAATGCACTACATGTTCAAAGTGTCATTTTTAAACAAAAAAACTAAAGACTAACTCTGCATTAGAAAGTCGTCACTAAGCCCTGTCTTTCATGAAAAAGTCTTCTGAGGAGATAAAAGAGTGGAAACCAGAAAGTTCCCACAAGGTTCTGAGATTATCTGACTTCTTAGCATCAATCTACTATGATTCAGACTCTTTCCCAATAATTTACAAACTTCAGGTTATAAAGCAGACACAGGCAATATCAATAGACATTGTATAATCAATTCTCACTACAGGGATTGTCTTTTTTATATGGAGTGTGTGTGGAGGGACAGGGGGTCTGCTACGTTTAGTACAACAAATCTCAAGCAAAGAATTTAGTAAGAAAGCTTAAATGACAGCATGCCTTTTTAAAAAATAAGTGGTTTTAAAGCAAAATTGGAGTTGATAAAGACTATATAAATTGACTCTAAAAATAAATTTGTGAATTGTTCTATCCATCTCAAGATAATTTTTTAAAGGAATAAACTGGAACCACAGTGGGTTTTCATTAGGTTGTCTCAGATTATTGAAAAATAAAGATGACTCACAAAAAGTTGAACAGCCAAGTGACAAAGAAGAGATTGTTTTTACTTCTTTATGTCATAGTTTATATATATATATATGTATATATATATGTGTGTGTCTATATATATATATAGGGGAATCAAGTTCTCTCAGAAACAAAATGATAGTTGATTTTCTTTTATATCATCTTTGTGTCATACCACTACTTCCAAACGTTGACTGACATTATAGATAAAAGGGGGATGGGGAAAGGCTTGGGAAGAATACACCTGTGAAGTCAAATCACTTGCTGGAGGTATTTCTGTCTTCTCTTACCAAAAACAAAACAGCATTGAAAAAAAAAAAAGTAATTCTTCATCTGACCACCACGGTAGACCAGAATCCTGAATTTTATTCCTGGCAATTAGTTTTAATTAGACTTTGAAACTAAAGTCCTAAGCAAACAGGAAAGAAAGAAAAATGTACATGACCAAATCTCTTAAGTAGGAAATTATCACAGTGTGCACTGAAGCAAATCTTTAAAAGATTAACATTTTATGAAGTCAGTTGTAACTAGGGTTGGCCAGACATCACAAAGTAGGCTGGAAGGTTCTCACAATGAAGAATCATTAGGTAGTTTCTAAGGAGGACAGGTCAAACCTGCTCTGCTTTTTCACTTAGAAAAGTACAAAAATTAGAACTCTCAGAAACAGTTGAAAAAATGCCTGATCTCCATTCCCATTTTACCCAGAGGCCAGAACTGTAATCAAGGAAGTACAGAGGAGCTTTCATGGTGAAAGCCACACATAGCCAGATGGCTGGGATCCCTGTTAAAACCCCATCACTGGTTATAAAAACATTGCTTCTCATTTTTGCTTGGCTACCATAAGACCTGTATCAACATATATTGATATGGGTATCATAGGTAACACTCTCATAAACAGAGAGAAATGGGGTACCCATTCTGTGAGAGAAATACTGAATTTGGAATTGTTTGTTCTGAGCCTCAAGGTAGTTCAAAGACAAATAGGTGGATTAGCAAAATAAAACTAGAAGAAACTTCTTTCACTTGCAGGTCAGAATTCTAAACTTGAGGAGTAAATTGGAAAAAAATCGTACTCATATAATAACTTTAGGATTGACACAAACAAGGATAGAAATGCTGGAATAGAGTATTCAGGAAAAAAAAAGGGACAAATCCTATATCCCTGGGGTAGGGGGTGCACTAAAATGATTCTCTACAGTCAAGATTCTTAATGTGGTATTTGTGAACACCCTGAAATTATATGCAAATGTGCATGTGTGCGTCCCTGTGCATGCTCATTTTTATGGCAAGAAGAACCACTGCTACACAGTGATAAGAAAAGGAATAAAAGCACAAAAAAATAATTAATGCAATTTCCAAAGAAAAGACTTTAGAAGCCAACTAACAGTCACCATCATCTCTCATAGAGAACAGTGATTTTAAAACTTTTTAAAATTTGAATTCCCCAATTGTAATTTTTCAGACAGTTCCCCTCATGTGCATGCATGTGTAAATGTACACAAATTTACATTTTTATATATGTTTTCCCCCCCTGTGGCTCATCTAGCATACCTCACCTCTAGTCCCTCCCCTTTTTCACTCCTAATCCTCCTTGAAGTCAATTCTTTTAGAAATGTAAATTGTATCATGCCAGTGTCTTGCTTAAAACTCATTAATTTCTTCCTATGATATTCAAAATAAAATCCAAATACCTTAAGGCCCTCTATGATTTAGTACTTTCTGTTTTTCTAGCCTCATTTCCTAACAATCTCTCTTATTCAGTTCTAGTCATCCAGGTTTCACCCTCTACCCCCTGCTTTTTTTTGTACTAGAGATTGAACCCAGGGGCTCTTAACTACTAAACAACATCCTCAGCCCTTTTTATATTTTATAGTATTTTGAGAGAAGGTCTCCCTGAGTTGCTTAGGGCCTTGCTAAGTTGCTGAAGCTGTCTTTTGAACTTGTGATCCTCCTGCCTCAGCCTCCTAAACTGCTGGGATTACAGGCATGCACCACTGCACCCAGCAGGTTTCTTGATTATTCCTTGAACACCCCCAATATGGGCTCTACCTCAGGGCCTTTGCATCTTCTCTTCCCTCTGCCTGAAATTCTCCTCCCTCAGATCCATGCCTGGCTTGATCTCAGTACATTCAGAGCTCTGGCCTCCACTCAGCACCCTGTCTTCAAGAGTCCCATTGTCATTCTTTTTAGTCATTCTCCATCTCCCTGCCCTCCAATGCTTTTTAATTTTGTTTTATTTTATTTCATTTCAGAGTATTTACCTGATGTTATGCTAACATATCTCCCCTCAATAAAATGTAAGCTCTCTATTGGCTAGGGATTTGGTCAGTTTTTATCTCTGCATTCTCAGAAGCTAGTCTCAGATCTGGCACATAGTAGGTTTCCAAATAAATGAATAAACAGAGAACAGTCAAAGCAATGGAAAGATATTCCACTTGCTATTCATTTGAAAGTGAACCTCAAAAGGACTTCTACATAATAGAAGCCACCACACTAATGTGGATGATAGATCTAAAACAGCTAAAAACCAGATCTTTTCTTAACTTTTAACATTTGAAACCACAGCATCCTTATGGTACCTATCAATGTTTCCTTTGTACCATGCTTATTTGCATATAGATCTTATCTCCCCTAGTAGTCTTTGTGGGAAAATAAATTCCAATCTGATCCTTCATCTTCTTCTTCATCACATCCAGTAGAAGATGCCTAGTCCCCTGGATTGGAGGTAGAGTTGAATAGTTACCTCCTAACCATGAAAACCTGAGGCTACGCCACTCATGCAGGAGTAAGGAATTCCAGACTCTTGAAGTCACAATGAAGGATGATTCTCAATTCTATACTCAGATGGATGTTTGAAGGCATTCATCTGTTGACAAGGCTGAGTGAAGAAAGAAGACTCTCACTGGAAACAAATCTATAAAAAATCACCAATTCCTTGTATGATCATAGAGGGAAAGACTATTTCAATGTTGATATGATAAAAGAATAAAGAACACAAATAAGACTAAACCTATCAATGACCTTCATTTTTATAGAGGCCAATTCCCAAATAGAAGGAAAAATATGGCATTGAAATAACAATTTTGGGAGAGGGAGTACCAGAGATTAAACTCAGGGGCACTCGACCACTGAGCCACATCCCCAGCCCTATTTTGTGTTTTATGTAGAGACAGGGTCTCACTGAGTTGCTTAGCGCCTCGCTTTTGCTGAGGCTGGTTTAGAACTCGCTAACCTCCTGCTCAGCCTCCTGAGCTGCTGGGATTACAAGCATGTGCCACCACACGTGGCTTGAAATAACAATTTTTAATACATATTCCATATTGAGTTAAATTAAGAAGTTAAGTTATGCAATCAGAACAATTTTAAGGATGAGGAAATGAAACTGCTCACAGGTTTGGACCAGCAAATGATAATTGTATACTTTAGAGTAGTAGGCTGGTCATGTAAACTGTGTATTTAAAAAAATTGTTTTTGAAAAAAACTCAAATATACCTGGACGTGGAAAATTTTTACGTGCCAAAAATCAAATAAAACTTGAAAACAAACAATAGGAACTCTGTCAACATTTCTGCATCTGGCTATCCTTATCTGTAAACCCAAGGAATGGAAACAAATAACTTCTTTAGATCTCTTCAAGGTCTGAATACTTCAAAGAAGAATCTGGTTGATCTTTTTCATGATGCTTATGTGTCTTATGTTATTAATAACTGAGATCAGAACAAATATTAAACCCTCATAACACATTAACTCAGAAAGTATTCTAGAAGTCCGCAAAAAAACAGAAGGAATCAAAGGTTGGAGTAGATGCAGAAACTGAAATACTTCAAGAATAAAACAAAATGGGAATAAATCTCGGGGGGGAGGCAATCTACAGATCTGGGAGAAAAAGAATCTAAAATATAAGTATCAATAAAATGTAAAGGTTTAGAAAAGCATTATTCTGTAAAAGAGATCATGGCAACAGAGAAGGGCAAGTGAGCTTGCAATATGACACACAGGCAAAAGTCATGATTTTAAGATTTCATAGGCAGCACTGTACTTTGAAAGGGCCTGGGAAGGGAGTCAGGTTTCTGTACTCTTTATGTAGGAATTGTCATATTGAAACAGACCACTGGTCCATTCCTTCTGCCATTCTGCTCTGACAGCAAACAGATGTTTCAGAGGAAAGCTCTACTCTCACCAACCTAAATCCAATAATACACCTAATGGTGCAATATTATATCAAGAATATCATTTCTTTTTAACCTCAGATGGCAATTATCTTCTACTCAAAGCAGAAGGCTGGCTCACTTTGATTTCATGCTGTGTGGCCCATTTCAGAGGTCCCACTTGAAACTACATCAAACTGCTACTTCATTTATGGTTTTTTTCTGACATTCTAAACTACTTACCCAATTTTTTTTTTGTCACCACTATCAATATTAGGCCATTTTGGGTTTGGAATCATGTAGGTATAATAGAAATGGTTGTACTTGTACTAGCAATTGTTTTTATAAAAATCTTTATTTTCTTAAAAAGAAAAAAACCTAAGATTTTCTACTCCTGGTTTTAATGTGTTCAACGTCTTAAGAATTCCCAACTCTATAGAAATGATCATCTTGAAGCGGAAACAAAAAGGAGAAATGAACACTTACAGTTTGAATGAGACCATAAGTATACATAGTGGCAAGAATAACATTTGGATAGAAATTCTCTAGAATCAATAAGGTCTTGAGCTTTGTTGGTGGTGGTTCTCTGATAGAGGGAATAAGATAAAAGAAACAGATTGGAATGGCAAAAGGAACTGATCGGAAATATGAAATATAGCTGTGTCTCAGCACTTTACAGTCTCTATAGTTAAGCACTTCGACTACAAATCTTAAAGTCCTCTCACCTCCACAGGAATCCCCTTTGAGAAAGATCTTCATCTGTTGCATTCTCCATAGGCCTGGAGCAGACAATTTAAGAATGACATTTAACCTAGTATGAAAGCATAGGAGAGCCTTTTCCCTCCTGGGAAAATGATGACAAACTTGAAGAAGGCAATCATTTTCTCTGTTTGTATGTTCTAGACATAAAAAAACAGCAGTAGATTGTGGTGGTCAATGAGGCTCCTCCATAGCTTGATTGGAATAGCAATATTAAAATTAGGAATATTAATTTTGAGAAGACTTCTCCTTTTTAATTAAAAAATTGAAGCTGTGAAAAGGAAGCTTATGATCAACTATCTAAAATAGCCTTTATATAAAAACCATCTATCTACCAAATGAACAAATAATCCCATGGTTCTTAGGTTAGTCTTCTATTACTAGACACCTGAGATAATCAACTTATAAAGAGAAAGTTAATTTTGCCTCACAGTTTTAGAGGTTTCAGTCCATCATCTGTTGGCTACATTGCTTTGGGCCTGTGTCAAGGCAATGCATCATGGCAAGAGAAGGTAACAGCAAAACCACTCAGCTCACAGCCCGGAAGTGAAAGAGAGGAAGAGACGAGAGTCCCACAATCCTTTTCAAGGGTATGCCTTCAATGACCCAGTGACTTCCCACTAAGCCTCACCTCTTAAATGTCCCACAGTCTCCCAGTATCACCAATGCTGGGACCAAGCCTTTACCACATGGACCTTCGTGGGGCATTTAAAATCCAAACTATAGTAGTTCTTTTTTTAAAAAAAATTTTTTTTTAGTTGTAGATGGACACGATACCTTTATTTTGTTTATTTATTTTTTTATGTAGTGCTGAGGATTGAACCCACTGCCTCACATATGCGAGGCAAGCACTCTACCACTGAGCCACAACCCCAGCCCCATAGCAGTTCTTTTAGTAATCAACAACTGTGGGGAAAAAAAAACAGGAACAAAATTACTGGGGTATTTCATGAGGTAAGAGAGATAAAAGCAAATGGGATAACCAAGGAACAAAAATAAAGCCGGGTGCGGTGATGCAAACCTGTAATCCCAGAACTTAGGGAGGCTGAGACAGAATTGCTAGTTCAAAGCCAGCCTCAGCAACGGCGAGGCGCTAAGCAACTCAGTGAGACCCCAACACAAAATAGGGCTGGGGATGTGGCTCAGTGGTCGAGTACCCCTGAGTTCAATCTCCAGTACCAAAAAATAAAAATAAAAATAAAGCCAAAAGAAAAAGTGCATGTGTTTTCTATTAGGACTATCTATTATACCAAGAAACAGTGTCTCATGAACCACAAATAACCAAGTAATAATTCAAGAACATGTCATCAGGTAAAACTGAGCCTCACATATGAATAAATGATCTTATTGGTTCTATGTAGACTTTAAGAATCCTCTAAGTCAAGTCTGGAAACTATAATAAATCCACAATATTATCTTAAGATTAAACTGACACTTTTAGACAAGGATGTCTTTCAGAAATAAAATTTTTCTTTAATATCCTGGAAATAAGGTTGCTATAAAAAACTATAGCATGGTAGAAAATCATGGTGCCCAGAATTTGAAATGTTAAATAAAAATAAATGATTGGGGCTAAATTTTATAACTCCTAAAAATAGTAGTGGTTACTGTAGTACAAAAATGGATTAAGTTTCTCTTTAAAATATTACTAAGGCAAAGGATATACACAGAGACAAAATAATGAAAACTTCAACCAAAAGAAAAATACTTCCAGGTGCTGTGGTGAATGCAACTTGGGAGGCTGACGCAGGCAGATCACAAGTTCAAAGCCAGCCTCAGCAACTTAGGCCCTAAACAATTTAGCAACCCTGTCTCAAAATTTTAAAAAGGGGGCTGGGAGATGTGACTCAGTGGTTAAGTGCCTCTGAATTCAATCCATAGTACCAAAATTAAACAAATAAATAAGAAAAGAAAAATATTTCTTATTTTTAGTAATAATAGTAATTAAAGGAGCAATAATAAATACAATTTGTAAATACTTCAAAACTCTCCTTAACTGTTCATTCTGGCCAGGGAGGAGTAGAAGAAAGTGATTATTGAACTTATTATAGATCTAATGGTTTTGTTTCTAGTGGAAATCTCTGTATCCAGGCATGGGCCCCCAAGCTAATATCAGACATCCACACAAGGAGAATGTAGGCAGGTGAAATCTTAGAATTTCTCCAGTGTTTTCTTTTCAGCATGCAATAGTAATACATAACACAACAGAATGGAGACAAAAAGAGCAAAATAATCAATAATTCAACTGGAGTATAGTAGGAGCTACTCATTTGCACAGTTTCCATTTACCAAAAAGCAGAGAATCATCCTTCATTAAATCATTTGGGCTGATTCCTTATCACCCTAGATATAAATATGTAACTTGTTCAAGAAACAGAGATGGTTAGTCCCCATATTTTAAAAGATTTTTAAAGAACAGTATTCCATAATGATATTTGTATCCAGCTCTTCAGGATGCCATCTGGTTCATCATTTTTAAAGGCAAAATGCTCTCTCCAGTCTATCCCTCTTCATCCCTCTTGCTGATGACATGAAAAGGTCCCTATCACTGCCTACCAGTACCATGGCAAGAACCTCCCAGTCTCATCTCTAATCCTTTCTTACTCCCAAAACATAGAACTGTCCATGTCAATGCATAATTTTTTTTACAGCTGTCTACAATCTACAAAATGAAAGTTAATATAGTTTTTGTAGTCTGTGCCCAGCTCTATCTCCTGCTCTTACTTGTACCACATATGCTTCAGCCATACTCAACCAACTGAAGCCAAGAAAACCCTTGGAATGTCTCCTTTAATATTTTCTCGTGCTCCATTATCTGCCTAGCATTACCTTTCCTTCATTATTATTATATTTCAAGGCCTACTACCTTCTTGATATTTCTACAGAATTTCCCACTCAAGATAGATCTGACATTCCTTTGTTCTCTTACCACATTATGCACTTATTACTTTTGCATATAAATGTATTTTATAATCCATGTGAAGACAAAGATAGTTTTGCTCAAGTTGCAGGATACAAATCAACATACAAAAATCAAGAGCTTTCCTATACACTAATAATGAATTTGCTGAAAAAGAAATCAGGAAAACAATCTCATTCACAATTGCCTCAGCCTCAAAAACAAAAAAAGTACTCGGTAATAAATCTAGTCAACAATGTGAAATGCGAAAGAACTATACAAAGATAATCAGAGAATACTGAAGAAAGAAATTGAAGAAAATGAGAGGATGGAAAGATCTCCCATGTTCATGGATAGGTAGAATTAATATTGCTAAAATGGTCATATTACCCAAAACAATATTCAGATTCAATGCAATCCTGATCAAAATACTAATGACATTCTCCACAGCTTGAAAAACAGTCCTGAAATCCATATGGAAGAACAAAAGATCCAGAAAAGCCAAAGCAATTTTAAGCAAAGAAAGCAATACTGAGGCATCCTGACTTTAAATTATACTACAGAGCTATGGTAATAAAAACTTCATGGTGCTGGCAAAAACAAACAACAACCAAAAAAAGACACATAGTCCTATGGTACAGAATAGAAGACACAGACACAAACCCACACAATATAGTCATCTGATCCTTGACAAAGACCAAAAAGATACACTGTAGAAAAGATGGTCTTTTGAACAAATGGTGCTGGGAAAACTAGTTATTCATATGTAAAAGAATGAAACTAGATCTTTATCTCTCACCTTGCACAAAAATCAACTCAAAATGGGTTAAAGACTATTTCATGGCCATCCTTGTGCAAGTTTGTTTAAGAAAACAAATATTTTCAGTGGCATGTAAGATCAGGGTTCTGTAAGTAAGAAATAAGGTGGAGTAAATGCTGATAGACAATTTGAAGAGCCTGTCACAATTTGGAGGAGGAATGATAGTCAAATTGCAAAGTTTTTGGGCTGGGATTGTGACTCAGTGGGAGAGCACTTGCCTCGCATGTGTGAGGCACTGGGTTCCATCCTTAGCACCACATAAAAATAAACAAAATAAAGATATTTTTAAAAATTACGAAGTTTTCAGACAACAGTAAAATAAAGCTAGAGGAAAAGTAGTCAAAGGGATGTGGGCAAATTGCAGAAAGTCTTCATAAAACTGCATCAATTATTGCACTTCCCTTTATTATATATTTTAGTAACTTGCTCCCCAAAATAGAATACATATCAAATGAATGGGTCTAAATAAATATGTGTGCACACATACACATAATACAATTCAGCAAACATTTGTTCCTGTGCCAACTCTGTGTTAAGAAGTAAAGAGAAGAGCAGATGCAATGGCAGGTGAATGTCTGTGCAGCGATTCTGTTTTTAGAACTGGAAAAATATGCAAGAAATTTTATTCACAGAATCCAAACTACACTTAATGGATTATGGATACTCAGCAAGGAAAACAAAAGAGAAGTTTCTCACTCAGAGCATCAGAAAGTGATCCTTAAAGATATTAGTTAAATGGACTGCTTTGAACAATCCAGGAACAAAACTCAAGGTATTGTGATAGAAAGCATTGTGATCTTTACCCTTAAATCAATTTTCTTTCAGATTTATTTAATAACCATTTACTACTAATAATATGCACTTGGAATAATAATAATTAATAATAATAAATGCATTTATTGAGCATACCTATGTGAAAAGTATCATGCCAGATGCTGGGGGCTGATGGAGGTGAATATAAAGTTGAATTAGACATCTTTACCTTCAAAAGAGGCCATAATGGCAGGGGATGTAGACCAATTGTGAAGCACTTGCAGTTACCTAGCATGCACAAGGCCCTGGGTTTGATCCCCAGCACCAAACCAACACACACCAAGATCATAATGAAGAGGGAGATGCATACAAAAGATTGGACACACACACACACACACACACACACACACACACACACACACAAACAGGGATAAAAGGTATGATGTTGAGTCAGGGCAGTTTTCAAATGGGATCATAGTCCTGGGAGGTCCGCTGCTCCAACACTACTCCAGGGACAGGATGGGGGAGCCTCCCCTGGTCTGGCTGGCATATTTAAAGGGCATCTAGGCCTTTACTAACACATGCTGTACCTGTTCCTTCTATGTTCTCACGTCATTGTAGACTCTCACATCTCCTCAGATGTTAGTTAACACTTATTTAATGTCACAACTCCAAGTACAACTAATTTTAAAACAACAAAAAATAGGCACACACCTGCAATCCAGCAACTTGAGAGGCGGAGGCAGGAAGACAAAAAGTTGGAAGCCAGCCTCAACAATTTAGCAAGACCCTAAGCAATTTAGCAAGACACCATTTCAAAATAAAAAATAAATAAATAAAAAGGGCTGGGGATGTAGCTCAGGTATAGAATGCGCCTGGGTTCAATCTCCAGTATCTCCCTTACAATAGTTTAAAATAACAAAATACAACCAATGACCTTTCATTTTAAAAGGTAACAACATACTGAAAATAACAAACTTTGGAAATATAGAAAAGCGCAAAGGGGGAAAAAACCCACTCCCCCAATCCTATAATTCACAAAACTGACCTATTAACATTTTGGTATATTCCCTTTCCTTACTGTTTTGTATCCTGCCTTTTCCCTTTAATATATCATGAAGGTTTCCCTATGACAATAATGACTCCTTTACTGACAACGTGATTTTTAATGGTTGCACTGCATTCCATCATATGGATGTCGTATAATTTATTAAGCCAATCCCATGTAATTAGACAGTTATGTTGTTTCCAATTACATGATGTTCTGGAGCTTTTTCAGCTTATTTCTTTAGAATAAATTCCTAGAAGTAAAACTTCTGTGTCTGAGTCTTGTGCACATTCTCAAGATTTTGAAAAATAACTTTCATTGGTTTGTAATTATAAAAATAATACATGTTCACAATAGATAATAAATAAAATCATGCCAAAAATATTTTGATGAAGAGCATTAGTCTTTTTTTCTAGGCACATATATTTCAAAAAGTGGTGCTTATTATGTGTGCTGTCATAATATTACATTTTTTTTTGTACTGAGGAGTTAACCCAGGGGGGTTTAACCATTGAGCCACATCCCCAGCCCTTTTTATTTTTTATTTTGAGACAGGGTCTCACTAAGTTGCTTAAGGCCTTGCTAAGTTGCTGAGGCTGGCTTTGAACTCACAATCCTCCTGCCTTAGCCTCCCAAGCCTCTGGGATTACAGGTGTATGCCATTGTGCCTGGCTATAATATTACATTTTCACTTAATAAGGTATGAACATCTTTACATAATCACTAAAATAAATTTTCTTCTGCAAGAGTATCCTAGTTTAAGGCTATTCAGGCCTTTACTAGTAGATATGAGAGTAGCTTAGATATTTCTTTCTTTCTTTCTTTCTTTTTGGTACTGAGGATTCAACTCAGGAGTACTCAACCACTGAGCCACATCCCCAGCCCTATTTTGTGTTTTATGTAGAGACAGGGTCTCACTGAGTTGGTTAGTGCCTTCCTGTTGCTGAGGCTGGCTTTGAACTCATGATTCTCCTGTCTCAGCCTCCCTAAGTGCTGGGATTACAGCACCTTGCCCGGCTAGCTTAGATATTTCTGTTCCTAACTTTTGTAAACAAGCTGCAAAATCATCCTTAAACATCATGATGTATAGTTTCTTTCTTGGAGTACATTCCAAAAAACTGACTTGCTAAATCTAAAGGGCATAAACATTTAAGGTTATTATGACATTTTCCCAGTGCTGCTCTGGAAAGACAACCAAGCTATTTACCCATCTTAGGTGTGTGGCCTCTTCTATGCTTTTGTCCAACACTGATCATTTTCACTTTCTGCCACTCAACCTTCATCAGTCTGATATATTCCTATTGCTCTTTTAAGATGTAATTCATATGTCACTTCCTCAGAGCAGCCTTCCCTGATCTTCCATATCCTTCCAGGTATAGCTATTGCTCCTGCACTGTGCTCTCATAGCACTATTTATGTTCCTCATTTTTAGTGCTTACAACACAGAGGTCAAGTGGCTCATTCACGTATTGTCTTTCCAACTGCACAGTGTGCTTCATGGAGGTGAGGGTCCTATCTTGTTCCCTTCTGAAAACCCAGTGCCTGGATGTATATGACACACTCTAGGCATTGACAAATGTTTGCTGGATGAATGTTCAGATTAGTATTGGAACTGCCCATGTTGTCCCACAGAAAATGCTCCAAGCTTGATTTGGGGTTTCAATTCTTGGTATAATGTGCTCCTAACCTATCTGCATGAAACAGAAACAGGAAGTGTGCAAGATTATTAAAGTAAACAGGTGGTCCTAGATATATGATGGTTTGTTCAACTTGTGATTTTCCCATTTTACGATGGTGTGAGAGTGCTGCGTGTAGAAATCATACTTTGAAGTTTTACCCTTTCCTGGGCTGGTGTTACGCACTAGGATACTCTTTTGTGGTGCTAGATACTCCCAGTCTGCCCAGTAAGTGAGGGCAAACACCCGCAGTCCACAGCACATTGTGTTGCCATCCTGAGACATTCAGTATGTTGAGCCTATTCATTGGAATTGTATATATATACTTTTTTTAGTTGTGGATGCACCTTTATTTTTATTCATTTATTTATATGCAGTGCTGAGAATAGAACCCAGTGCCTCACACATGCTAGGCAAGTGCTCTACTGGAAAGCCACAACCCCTGCCCTGTTCATTGGAATTTTGACTTACGATATTTTCAATTCAAAAGGGCTTTATTGGGACATAACCCTGTTTTAATTCAGGGAGCATCTGTAATGGAGAAAGAAGTATTTATTAATCATCTTCATGGAAGGTAAAACAAGTTATATATTTCCAAATTTTGACCTGCTTCTATTTTAGAATCCTTGACAAAACAAACTTTGCCATGTATGTATAAGTTTTAAAAAATACTATGTTGCTTTTATTTTAAAAGGGAGATTTTTCATAAAACTCACTTCACATTGTCAAAAATACACATTCACACATCATTTTGTGTGTAAATTACATAAAGCTACAAGTTACAAACAAGCAGAATGTGGGGAAACTCAAATGTAATTATGTCAGGGCTGGGGTTGTGGCTCAGTGGTAGAGCACTTGCCTAGCACGTGTAAGGCACTGGGTTTGATTCTTAGCAATGCATATAAACAAATAAAATAAAGGTCAATCAACAACTAAAAAAATTTTTAAAAAGTAGTTATGTCCTATTAACATTATAACACTTTGTAATCCTTCTGAGGATGCAAAGCATCAACAAATTTGACTGCATTATAAACAACCCAGTGATGAACATCCTTTTACATACATCTTGCTCTTTGCTACAACTGTCCTGATAATGGAGGGAAATGCATTTGTTTGTTTTAGTATAGACCAAACTAATTAAAATGCCTGTCAAAATCTTCCTGTCCCTTATTATTCTTGAAACCTTGAAGAGTTCATTTATTTCAAAGCTAGGGATATACAGATGATAAAAACAAAAGGAAATATCTAGCCTGTGGGAGACTCTATAGGTCAAATGGCTTGGGCTCTTCCATCTTCTGGAGCTTTGGAATTGATGGAAATAGCATCTGCAAGGTTGTCTCTCATTGGAATATTTTTTCCCCTGCAAACTCAGCATCCCTGTTAAGTAAAGAGCTGATTTTGTTTTAAGTGGTTTATCTAGAATAAAGTTAAAAGCTTGGACTTTACACCTCATAATACAAGTGCACTCCTTCCATGTTTAAGTCCTACTTACTTTTTAAATGTCTGTTTTCATTCTTATGTTGATGATAGATCAGAATTCAGAGGACATTAGTAACATTTTTAGTAATATCCCCTACTGGTCTTAATATCTCTCTCTCTCTCTCTCTCTCTCTCTCTCTTTTCTTCCTGTACCAGGGATTGAACCCAGGGACACTAACCACTGAGCAATATCCCCAGCCCTATTTTACATTTTATTTAGAAACAAGGCCTCACTGAGTTGCTGAGGCTGGCTTTGAACTTGCAATACTCCTGCCTCAGCCTCCTGAGCCACAGGGATTACTGACAGACATGGACCACCACACCAGGGCCCCTACTGTTTTTTCTAGGTTATTCTCTTTTGATGACAATAGAATTTTAAACTTGAGTATTACCAAACTTCACAAAATGTAGGAATTTATTATAAATGTCTCCAATCTAAAATGGTTTCTTGGGGCTGGGATTGTAGCTCAGCGGTAGAGCGCTTGCCCTGCATGCGTGAGGCCCTGGGTTCGATCCTCAGCACCACATACAAAGCAATAAAATAAAGACATCATGTCCATCTATTAAAAAATATATATTTAAAAAATAAATAAATAAAATGGTTTCTTTTCAAGGATGTATTTTAAATGATGACTACAAGGTGTGTAATAAGAAAACAGAATAGGCAAAGAGTTTATGGTCGGGGCTGGGATTGTAGCTCAGCGGTAGAGTGGTTGCCTTGCATGCGGGAGGTGCTGGGTTTGAGCCTCAGCACCACATAAAAATAAATAAATAAATAGAAATTTGTGTCCATCTACAACTAAAAAAAATTAAAAAAAAGAGTTTATGGTCATTCAGAAGGGACCATTAGGATCAACATACTGAAGAACAACTACTGTTTTTTACTTTTTTTTTAATGTTTACTATATATATTCCAAAGTGATCACTAAACATTGAGCTGATGGAACATTCTTTTTGTCAATTTCAGCATAGAAGGTCATAAAGTTCAAGAACCTAAGTGACAGAACAGAAAACAAATGGCAATTTTTAGATTGGGATTCTGGTTTATCTGCACGTTTCTCTCTCTCTCAATGTTCAACTTGCCCATGTATGAAATTTTATGTTTTAAAAGTCTCTTTTAATCAGTACTTTATCCTTTATTCCTCTTTCTTCCTTATAATTTACCCGTTGAAGATCTGGGATGTTCGGTAGCATTTTCCACTGTCTGCATTTCACAACTTGAATATTTCCAGAGCAGAGGAGCTTGCTTTCTTTCCTGTTTGTCCTACAACTTTGTAGTTGAAACCAGAGGCTCATAAGTCGTGTCCAACCCTTTTTGTGCCTCAGTTTCTTAATCTGAAAATGGGAACCCATGAATGAAACAGTGTACACTTAATCACCAGAGGAAGAAGGAGGAGAAGAAACAGCTATGGTCAGAATGTGATCAAAACACATACCCTGAAACTGCCTGGCTTTTGTGTGGGTTCCCACTCTGCTGCATGTGGGGTGCATAATCCCAGATGAATCTCAAGCTTTGTGTCCTCATCTATGAAGCAAAAATGCCACTCACAGTCAGGCGCGGTGGCACATGCCTGTCATCCCAGCACTTTGGGAGGCCGAGACAGGAAAATCGCAGGTTCAAAGCCAGCCTCAGCAACGGAGGCGCTAAGCAACTCAGTGAGACCCTGTCTCTACATAAAACACAAAATAGGGCTGGGGATGTGGCTCAGTGGTCGAGTGCCCCTGAATTCAATCCCTGGTACCAAAAAAAAAAAAAAATGCCATTCACCTCATGAGATTGTGGTGAGAGTTATATGGGGTGATGCATTCCAACAAGATTTTTAAACTGTGAAGTGCCATAAAGTGTACAAATTAGTGACAGTATTACTCATTAGCAGGGGCTTAAATACTTCTATAATGAAAAAATATTTTAATGTGTGGGAGAATCTATCTCTTGAGAAAGATTAGATGTGGTACCGACTAGAAGCAAGGAGATGATCTGTGTGACTTAATGAATACTTGTGAAGGAATAAATGACACTCATCCCTGGGATCTTATAGCCTCATGGCTCGAGTTCTGTGAGCTCTGTAGGTACAAGGGTGAGAGAGCTTCTACTCTACACAAACATCACAGTACCGCTTAAAAAACTTACCCCAAAGACACTCATCAAAATGTCGAGGGCTGATTTACAGCAGGTGGATTTTTAAAATGCTGATTTTTATTTACTTTTCAACCTGTGCAAATCCATTAACTATGGATTCTAATGCTCTTCTTCAAAGTACTTTCCCAGGTCACTTCTCTTCTCCCACTCCACATCCTGTTTTCTCTGGGCTTCTCACATAAATTTACTTGAGGGCCCTCCTGCCAACTTACCTACCCTGTACTTCTGACCTCCTCAGCCATGTCCTATGCTTGAGCCTTCCTTTCCTCTCTCTCTTGCCCACCAAACTCTCATCCTGTCTTTCAAAGAGTTTCTGAAATATTATTTCAGGTATTCTTGACTATCTAGTTATTTTTCTAGAGCCGTGCTCTCCAGTGTGGTAGCCACTAGCTACTTGTGCTTATCTAAATGCATATTTCAATTAACTAAAACACCAAATGTCAAAATATTAGTTTCTCAGTCTCACTGCAACATTTCAAGTGCTCGGTATCTACAAATGGCTACTCCATTGACAATGCAAGTAGTATGGAAGATTTCCATCATCACAGCAAGTTCTATTGGACGGTGCCATTCTAGAACCTCCCTGCCTCCCTGTCTTCTCTGCAGTCTTAGAAGACAATGTGCTGTAGGAAAAGAGAAATTAGCTTTGAAATGAGATGTCCTTCAGATTTTGAACCTTGGACTTGAAAAGTAATGATAAGAAACTGTCTCTGCCCAGCACAATGCCTTCCAAAGAGCAGGTGCTCAATTAGTGGTAGCCCTATTACATACTACTGAGTTCCCAAGTAACTTCAGAGTCTCCATCTTTTCCTTTTAGTTGTGGGCACAAGTATCTCGAGGAAGCAAATGGAACTTTCTTTTCTATGAGGCAGTGTAGCATATGCAAAAGATTATGGGCTTTGGAACTGTGGAGACACGTTCAAACCCTGCCTCTGCCAACTTATTAGCTGAGGACTTTGAGCAAGTGAATCTTTCTGATGCTCAGTTTCTCCATCTATAATATGGGAAGAAAAATACCTACATTGCACAGTAGCAGGAATGACTAGAGGTAATGTATGTAAAATACTACGTTTGGCACATGGTAGGTATTCAATAAATCTATTAGTCAAAGCAGGTACTATTAATTCGCCTTATAGAGTGCCATGTATTCAGCAGTTATATGCTAAGAAAGTGATTGCTGTTGTTTGTAATGAAGGTCAGGCTAATAAATCTTTGGTAGAATGGTGCTTATGCATTTGTTTAAATTCTTCTTCCTAAGTAGGGCTTTCTCTGGCATTCCTAGGATACAGCTAAACTAAAGTCTTTCTGTGTGGTATTATCAATTCCACTTATAATAGTTCTCTTAAATTTATATGATATGGAGGAGAAAAAATTGAATGTTCACAATTCACCAGACAGGCTTTAATTTACCATTACTCAGTAGTTTTTACTACTATGGAGGCATTTATGGAGTAGTATGTTGGATTGGAACGGCAACGATTGGTATAAAGAACTGTCACCATCACTGTCACCCACAAAGACTGCAGCTTAAAATTTTGCCTGGACAGCAAGTCTGAAATTTCTGCCATCAGAGCATAATTCAAAAATCACAACTCAGAGGGGGGAAAAGGAAAAGCCCAAACTCACCAGAGAATGAAAGTATGCATGAGACATTGAAGGGCTGGGGGATGGAGGGGGGAAGCGTTTTGCAAACTCAGACCCTTTTAACATTCATGCGACCAGGAAAAAGGCAAAGAAGAGAACTGAGTCCCTTTTGCTTCCAGTTCTTGGCACACCCCAAGTGACAGCACATTCCAAGGAGTCGTACTATTTGCTTGAATTATCTTATTCCTCCAATTGCTAGAATGCTGTGGGTGTTTCTAAACTATCTCTGGGGGAAAGGGTGGACAGGGGTGAATCACCAATTTAGCAGCCTGTCATTCCCCAGGAAAAAACAACAATACAATAAACAATAAGCAAAAGCAAAAAACAAAAACAAAAACAAAAACAAAAACAAAGAATGACCAAGTCACCAAATAAAGAGAGCTTTGAGTTCACTAACCAGGATGATCCCATGGCAAGGATTCTGTTATCATTGAACACAATTCCTTTATCTCTCAGAGACAATCAACCTTCAGCCAGAGGAGTGTAACCTTAAAACCTCATAACTCAACTTAACATAGTGTTAAAGTTTGGGGGGATATTTGTCAGTGCTGAGGCTGATATAATCAGTCTGAGGGACCCTAGAACAAAGAGTAGTGGGTGAAGAGCATGTCACCTCTGTGCACATTCGTTTCCTTGATGAACAAGGGGCTATTAGCTGCAGAGAAGGCATTATCTAGGTGAAGAATGATGCCGATTGTTTTAGCTGCTGCTTCTGAAATTGTGGAGAACACAAGAGTCCCAGTGAGTTAAGAAGCAGTTTTTGTTACTGTGGTATTGCAGATTTCTTAAAAATCAAGTTTAATTTGGCAGAGTGTATAGACACATAGCACATAGCTATTCTTCAACAGCAACCAGAAATCAATTTGAGACATGGATCTAACCTCTGCTCTTACCTCATTAAATAAAAAAAAGTTTAAAATTACTCATACAGGACTTGAAAAAATCTAGTTGGATTAAGCTGTAGATTTTATGCAAAATTCAAGAAGGATAGATAGATATGGCCTTTTTACTAATAAGCTCCTTTAATCATTTGAGGAAGTAGATAATAGATTCATTGAGCATGCGGCTGTTTGAAGGAACCAGTGTCACCTTTAAAATTTCTCAATACGTTATAAACTTTTTTTGGTGGGGTGGTGCTGGGGATTGAACTTGGGGACTTGTACATGGTAGGCATGTACTCTGCCACTGATCTGAATTACAAACTTTAACTGTAAACCTTTATGTAAAATAATATTTCTAAACTCATCTTCCAAATAAAATTTTGTTTGCTATTTAACCTAGTCCCTTCACATTATGTTCTAAATTAATCACTGTTGTTAACTGAGTCTGAGTAGAAACGTAACATATAATGCATTTTAAAAACCCACCTCATGATTTTACTTTGTTTTTTTTAAAGTGCATTTTAAAAAAATTATGTATTTTACTTAAAAACATCCTTTCTTTATCTTGCCACTAAGCATAGGCTATTATATTAGTACAGCTTTGAAACACTGATAACATTTATAAAAGAAAAACAACATTAACACTTTTCTGAATGCAGATGTAAGATTTTATTACATCTGGTTTCAGATGTAAGATTTTATTCTTATTTTTGCTGAACAGGCTTACTTTTATTATTTCTTTTTATATGCTCTCTGGATATGCTGGACTATGAACTGATAATTTAAGTGAGCATCTTAGAAATCCAGAAACTTTCATATAATAAACTTATTAAAATATATTTCAGAACCTGAAATTCAGACAATAATATCAAATACCTGCTTTTATCATTTAAGACATGACCAGCATATTTCATTTTAAAAGGATAGTAAAAGTTTCTTAATCAAAAACTTCTCAGGTATTTTTTACCACATGAATTTACTACAGACCCGCTGCATCTGCCAGACCAGTAAAACTGCCAGCCCACCTCAGTCAATATCTCACATCAAGATGCCACGTTTTAAAAATCTTCCTGATCCGGTAAATATTGTAGGATATATTCTTTTCTAACTCTACAGATATAGCTTTGGTGAAGACTTTTATGAGAGCTGAAAAGATTGAGGGAAAAATAAAACCCATACTGTTTTTTAGTTTTTTTAAAAAAAGATTCTTTATTGGAATTTCAATAATTCATTTAGCAGAGTGTGCAAAAAATTTCATAGAGATCTTTTCTTAATTTTACACTTTTGCCATATATTGAAAATCATACTCGGCATGCTCTTATATCATTTAGACTGAAAACGTAATATGTTAGAATTATTATGAGTGATAACTTGGGTAAGAGTTTAAACAGCATTATAACTAAATCAGACAGAAATTAATTTTTTGCCTATCCTGTATAAGAAAAGTAAAGCTAAAGTTGTGAAACTTTTTACTTAAGTTGTGACTTCTGTAGGGCTAGATCAGGATCTCTACAATATCTGTACAGTGATTCATACTATAACAGTCATAATTTCAATGTACAGTATATTGCACTGTAACAATCATAAGTGAGCTACAAAATGTACTACAATTACTTACCCAACTGCCAGAAGCTACTAAGTCACCACTTGTACAATTCCAGTTATTTCTTCTAACTTCTTAAAAACACAAAAAGTAACCACAAAAAGTGAAAATTTAAGAAACAATGTAATAAGCCACAAAAATGCTGAGGGAAGGCCAGCTTTAGATACAAAATGTAAACCCATAAAAGTTTATAATTTTGTGCCTTCACAAGTTAGTTATTTTTGCTAGACCTATTTAGTGGAGAAGCCTCACCTGCCTAACCGAACTGGAATTAATAAGCACTTTTCTAGCATTTGTTCTGAATTACTTTGTGTCTGATAGACAAAATCATTTTTCTTGCATATACCTTTCTCTCTCTAATAGACAAAACTGGAATTTCTTCTATAGTCAAAAATGTTTTCATAAGTGACTTTATGTATTTCCTCAACACTGAATGAAACATCTCTAAACAAATTAATATATTTGAAGTTAAGAAATTATATTACAATTTGAAATTTTATCCATGAAAAAAATACAAAACCAGTAAAAAAAATAAAATAAAATAAAAAATAAAGTTTTCTCTGTTTGGTTCCTTCTGTGTTTCATCCTAAACAAATAAGGAATTTTAATGAATCCAAATTTGGGAGGAAAACACTTAAAATACAATACTGTCTAATCTAAACAAATCTGTTACTCTCGAAGAAGAAAATATGCAAAAGATCCCACATGAAGAGCTCCTCAAACGGTCCTGATATTCCTTAGGAAAATTCAGAAAGATGCTTGGCTTTACAGATGAAGGCATTTATACACACAGAACAAGAAAATAGGGAAGGTAGAAGTAAACTGCTTTAGTTTTAGCTTCAATGATAAGATAAGGAAAATAATTATTATTTATAATAAGATACTTAACAAGAAATCAGATGTAGTTTCCTAGAATAATCTCTTCAGTCCTTACACTTTGAGGACTACCAACACATCCCAGCAGACCCTGACACTTCCTTACAGCTACAAAAGTCAAATTTTTGCAAACAATTTCCTTATTAAACTTTTATTAGTTGTAATGATTCAAGAAAACTGGTCATTATAATTTTCCTAATTTTAATGTTAAAAGAAAGTACATAAAATCTTAAGCCAATTAGTAAATTTTATTTTTAAAATAAATATTCTAGAATGAATCTTTTTCCAGTAAGCTAAGTAAAGACAGATCTCTAAGGAAGAAAGCTATGGTTCCTAGAGCTTTGTGAAAATACAAAAATGTAATTTAAAATCAATAATCAAAGAACGTATTTTTTGGTGACCCAAACCAATGGAAACATACATGGTAGTAATTAGCACAGGTATAATTAAAGGCTATTTTCTGCTTCTCTACTCAGATAAGAATGCTCTGAAGTTTTTGAGAATCCACAGTTTCATCTATCTTACGAAAAATACTGCATATATATATAAAACTGGCCCAGGAAACATCTAAAAAAACCTGGCATAGAAATCAGGGTAAAATAGTCTAACCTAATTATATGTAAATCTCAAAAGTGTTATATCAAATTATTGTTTTTTAAAAAGTATAAAAACTAGATTATTTCTATAAAGATTCATAAATGCTTTGTTATTAAGAGGTTTCATGTAGGTTTGTTAAACTTTGTCATCAGATGCTCCTAAGAATTTTTTAAGGCATTACAAAAATAAAGTAGCTGAAATTGAAATTTTATTCACACATCTTAAGAGAGAAGCACATCATTCGATGTGTAAATTAATTTCCACATTTAAAAAAATAATTATCATCTCTTCAAGTGGGGGAAAAATTGGTCAAAATTACCACTTTCTTACTTAATAATTATTGTATATTCTCACTCATTTCACCTGTGATCAAACTCTTTATATTTTGTAATGTTATAGACAGCTATGCCATTCTTCTCTAGCAATATTTCAATTAGCATAATAAATATTCTTTTTTGGGTAAAAAGCAATATTTAATTTTATGGTCTCAAATTTATTCTAAAGTTCCCCAGATTGCTAAAATGGGACCCCACATTTCCATTAGAATGTGATTTGAGCTTAAAGGCAATCTACCTTAATCATTATGTAAGTTTATTATGTAATTTATTATGTAAGAGATTACTGTGTAGTTTAACCTCTTTACTTTCTTGGCTTGCCAACTAAGGCATATTAATAGCAGCTTTTCATTGGTTCTTGTCTAGAAATTAACTATTCCAAGACAGAGGGTTACTTTTAGTGGTCTCCTAAAAGTAAATATAATCGCTACCTGTAGAAATTAACCACAGGCAACACACATGAGCTCATTTGTACATTTGTACATCAGTTCAAGCCCCCCCTTCAACTATTTGTCGTTTACTAGAACTTTGCGAATGTCTAAAATTTGTCTTCTATGGGGGAATACTACAATAATAAATTATAAAAGTGGTAAAATTAATGTTATGGGGATATAGTATGTCTGATTAAATCTTAGAAATGCTATTCACATCCCTGTGTAATTGACAAAGAAAAAAAATCCGTATATTTGTTTTAGAATTATACCTGGGCCCCCTTATTGATCTATTTGGGAGTATAAAACCCTCAAGATTATGGTTTTGTTTTATTTGTCGTCTCACTAATTTGTGTAGTAAGAACATACTGAAATGACAGTTATAAGAAAGTAGTATCTTTAAAGATTTTAAGGCATGACAAAAAGAACAGGAATTGCTTAAATCTGAGAATTTATGTATATATGAACATGTACATATAAGTATATGTGTATGATTTTTAATCATTGAATTAATTCTCTATGTTCATATGTTGAGAATTTATATATATATATATCTCAGTCTCTTCACTAAAATAAGAAAACATACAGAAGAGCCTAAAAGTAGTATTGTGTTTTACCACTAGAGGGGGCTAGAGAATTCTGATCTCTTCCAAGGTCTATAAAACCCTTTTAACTGCTACTTTATAGACATTCAATTACAACAGGCCATAATACATTAAGGCATTAAAATACACATATATCCCAACATATGCCAAAGCAAGTGCTGCACTAGCGTGTTCGCCAGATGATCACCAACGCCAACGTCAAGTGAACGGCATCTACTAATGGAATATATAAGATTTTACTCTTCAGCCCTCCCCTCCCCAAAAGACAGCTCACTTGGTTAGGTGATCCCCTTGGAATGGAAAATATCAAGGAATGTGATAAAATACCCAAGGACTGGAGAGTATGACAGGGACAGAGTAAGGTAAGGATTAAGAGAACTGAAATTTATGTAGTTTGGAAAAGTGAAGACTCTGGGGATAAATGCTCACAGTCTTTAATACCTTCTAAGGGTAACAATATAAATGAATTAGGGGAATTATTCAGTCTCAGAAGATGGTATAGAAAAGAGCAATGGCCTGAAACTAAGGAAGGAAAAGTTTAGGTTGGACATGAAGAATAAATTAGTAATAATAGTTGGGCGGGAAAGATGTCCTGCAAAGAAAAAAATCCAAAGTATAATCACTATACTCGATAATTAATTAAATGAGATATTAGTAAGAATGATGTGAATTCATTAGAAGAGCTAGATTAGATAACTCAAGTAATTTTTTTCCTAAGCTCTGACAATCTCTAGGTCTCACTATGTTCTTGGGCATTCACAAATGTCTTTCAGTGATGATAATGATCATTTATAGAGAGGAGAGTTCATGATCCCAGTTAGCCCTATGTTTTATTAATAAAATCTAAGGTATTATTGTGAAATAACATAATTATAAAATTATGCCTACTTTTCACAGCATTACATGAAAATATACTATACCATATAAGCTATATTTTAACAGTTTATAAAAATATATCTGCAAATTGAATAAAATGCTTCTATAAGTGAAAATTTTCCAGGAAGGAACAATTTCTCTATAAATCCCAATCTTTTACAAGTCAGAGAACCTATTCTGCATAATCTTTCTTTCTTGATAGACTAGTGTGTCTGGGTTTAAGCTACTTAGTGTCCAACATAAAGGCTGTTCTCAAAGTCAGAAAGGCAGTCTAGAGCAGGAGTGTAATACAGCCAGTGAATTCAACAATCTTTCCCCAGTAGACCTTAATATTCTAGCCTATTAGACACTTCAGCATTATTTTATTTTATTTTTATTTAAAAAAAATTTTTTTTTAGTTGTAGATGGACACAATGTCTTTATTTTATTGGTTTGTATGTGGTGCGGAGGATCGAACCCAGGGCCTCACGCATGCAAGGCAAGCGCTCTACCGCTGAGCTACAATCCCAGCCCTCAGCATTATTTTAAATAGCATTATTACTCGAAAGTTCAGAGCTCTGTGTTAGCCTCCCCCTCCCCAAATTTATGGCTAGTAGAAAAACAAAGTCTACCAAAGCATGAAGAATTGAACATGTGCATTAAGTGGATGTATGTATATACTTGGTCCATATTCTTTGTTTTATGCTTAAACAAAATTCTTTCAAATTTAGGTGGATATTAGACTTTGAGGTAAAAATGGTCAATGACTTTGGAACTTCTGGAAGGACAGTCTAGTGGCTAAAAAAAATCACACAGAGAACACAGAACACTAGAACTTTAGACATAACTGCCCTAGGTAAAATACCCAACCTTGGAGAGATTGACTATTCAAAGCAAATGCCATATTTATTATAATGCATTTATAGAATCTAAGAACAGGTTAATAAAGCATGCTGTATAAGACTTTCCAATCAACGGCATGCAAAGACATATTATCCCTCACCCTTCTGACTGACAAATATCAATCAGTGTATATATTACATTAATAACTGAAATACTACATATCATTTTGCCACCAATGAAATGGCCACACTGACATTTTCAGTAATCATATGCTAGAACACATTACCATTAAACTTGTTGACTAGTTTAGAATTTGAAGAGAAATGAAGAATACTGAGGGCATTATGTAAAAGCTTAGTCTCATCTGTCAAGTCACTCATTTAAAAATCAACTATTTGTACTTAAAAGCTGCCACTGTTATTTCACCACTAATTATAGTGGAAGTTCAATAAATGTTTGACCTTTCAAACAAAATGGACCTTTACTCATACTCCCAGTCTGGAAAATACTTCCAAAAACACTTTGGCCAGAAGCCAGGTCAAATATTACTTTAACTTTCTTCCAAACTACTTCAAGTCCAACCAATTGGTCTTTTCTGCAAACTATCCTCAAACATCAGCTCTTGATTATGCACCATATACTTTGTTATGAGAGTCTAAATCTTCTCGCCTCAACTAAATTGTCTGTTAAGGGAAGGAATCACATCTTCCTTTTTGTAGCCTCCACACAGCAGCTAAACTTGTGATTGAATAAGGGCATTCATTATAGATAGTCAATAACTAACTCTTCATCAGCAGCATATTAAAATCTATAACATGGACAAAAAGTCCAAAAAGATAATTAATTTGTTCTATGTTAAATCAATTCAGGGACTTATTATATATTATTCATAATTATAATTGTTAGGCTTTTTGTATTTTTATTAAATGTGCTATTCCCAAGTCATGCTGGGAAAAGGATGAGAACATAGATAGGCAAGAGACACACACACATGTGTCTGAAGAACTTGACTAAAACTCACAAGAAATAGCGTAAGAGCCAGACTCGGGCCTCGTGCAAAGCCATTTGGGTGTCACATTGGAAAGCATGCTGAGATGATGCAGGTGAGGGAAGAGACGCAGCATGGGACAGAAGAGGCCATTCCCACAGAAGTGGTATTGGGTGCTGTACTGGCTCTGTTGCTTGTTGGCTGTAGGACTAGCACACTTATCATCTTTAAAATTTTGGTACAATAGAGACCAGATTAAGTAATTGCCAGGTCTCTTCCAGCTCTAAAATTTATGATTCTTATGCAGAAACTTGGGTTAAACTCACAAGAAGTTTGTTTTAGTGAAAGAAGCACTGTGGAAGATGGCCAGCAATCAACACACTTTCCCGGGCACTGGAACAGAAGGTTAGAATTTAAACACGTACCCATAGCTGAATATGCTGGGCTAAAGAATGAAAAATGGATCATTCATAGACAGATAATTGTTATTGTTTTTTAATTCCTCACGAAACATGTATAATCCTTGGCCATCATTTGTTTAAGTTATATAAATTACTGTCAACTTTGAAACCTGGTTTGTCATCTTCATCTGTGATTTATACCAGACTATATAAACGACATGATGTCTTAGATCTAATAAGACATTTATCTTCATGAAGGAGGCCACTGCAAGCCTGAGTGACAGTTTACTTACCCTTATCACAGTTAACTCAACACTGAGTCCTTAATTTCTCCTAGTGATCTGAAATCTGATGAACTCACCTGAAGCCAACCAAACCTTGTTCAGAAATCCATTGTGTTCATTCAAGGGGGTCTTTTATTGTAGAATTTGCTCTTGGGCCCCCAAAACATAGGCACAGAAACAAGTTTTATGCTCCTCCCTAATGTAAGCCTCTAAACACACATATATAACTTCCATTAGTGTTGACAGGAGTCATGTGCCTTATTAAAGAGAATATATATCTTCTAGCTAACAACAAAGATGAAAGCAATGGTCTGAAGAATAAAAAGGAAATGAGATAAATGCTTGTTTGAATGTATGCATGCATGCATGTATATTTACAGTTGGACACAGAGAAAGACTATCTTAAGTCATTTTCATTATTTTCATATTGTAGAAAAAGGAACTAAAAACTCTAAATATGTTCATATGATTTATAGAATTTTTTGAAAATCCCCATAAAGAAAGTATTATTGAGCCCATTCATGAGAAAGAAGAAAATGGCTTACTGTTTTTAGGACATTCATCCTTTTTATCTACTAGGGTTCTATTGGTACTTGGGTACTAGGTATTATTGGTACTAGGTCCCAATGACTGAACTTGCAATATCTTTCTAACATGCCAAGTAAATTGGTTCTAAAATATACACTTTTTCTTCCAAAGTTGTCAGCAGGATTTCACCTAAGATTTATCCTGATCAATGAGGTCATTTACCTCTAATCCTTGCATCATTAATTCACATACCTCAGTAAACATTGTAGAATGCAGTTTATTTACTCCTTGAAACAATATAATTTATACACTACAATCAGTCCTTATTTGCTCACAATTTGGGGATCTCAAACCGGCTTATTAAAAAACATTTTTTATATTCTATCAGGGGTACTATCACAGATTTAGATCACAAAGCTAGCTTATTAAAGTGAAGTTCTAAGGACAGGATTTCAATTCACTAAAAGGAAACCTTTTTGAATAATTAGAGCTTTTGTAAATACCTAATAATGACCTTGAAAAAGTACAGAAAAATGAATAAATCTACAACTATAATTGTAGATTTTAACATAATCTTCTTAGCAGATAAAAGAAAACCTGAAAGATCCAAATAATACTATTTATAAATATAAAAATAGTTAAGAAGCTATTGGGTAACTACTTCAGGAGGACATATAACACGTAAACATAAAATGATCATTACTAGGCCACAAAGAAATCTCAACAAAGTCCAGAGAATCAAAATAACATTGGCTGCGATCTTAGGCTATAATGTAATAAAATTAGAAGCCAGAAATAAAAAGGTAGGTTTAAGAATTCTTAGAAACTACAACAAAACAAATCAAAATAAAAACCAGAACAAAAAACATCCAAATTACTTCTAAATAACACATAGTTTAAAAAGGAGGATTTCACAAAGGAAACTACAAAACCCTTAGAATGAAATCGTGAATTATGACAGCAGTACATATCAAATTTTGTGGAATGCTGGTACTGTGGTTATTAGAGGATACTTTTTTAGCACTTGATACATGTATTTTAAAAATCAGCCTTATATTTGGTGGAGGAAAGCAACAACAGTGAGTTGGAGAACTCAGAAGAATGGGAGCTACAGACCATGAACATCAGCAGCAGCATCAAGAACATGAACATCAAGGGCAGCAGCTTTGAAATCTTTTGGGACCCCAATCCCTCATGTGAATTACATGTGTCACCTGTGGCCAAGTCACTTAATTTCTCAAAGTCTCATTTATTTAACTGTAGAATGGGGATAACAGTATCTTCCTCTCTGAATAGGTTTGAGAATTAGTTGAGATAATGCACAAAAAGAACCTTTATCATCCCTTCCAACTCCCAGGTTCCATGATTCTGAGTTTGGCATGATAAAATACAAACCTGAATTGCCACCACAAAAATCTAACCAATAAATTAAACCTTCATTTTCATTTCATCACACTAAAAGAGCTTTGTTTAAAATGCATTCGAATCTAATTTTTTGTCCCATTATTAAAAAATAAAAACCCACAATGATCAACAAAAGCAGATATGTTGTTATTCATAATTTTTTTCTTTTTCTTTTTTCTTTTCACAGTGCCTGGGATCAAACCAGAGAACCAGCAGTGTTAGGCAAATAGTCCACCACGAAGATATATCCCCAGCCCTGTTATTCATAATTTGACTTATATTTTAGAACTAAAATGAAAGAGGAAAAAGTTTGATAAGAGTAATATTGTAAAAAAAGCAACTATTACCAGAATATTCTATATACTATACCTTTCTATATTATCTCTAATATTCTATATACTGTATGTTTATATAGTGTACTTTTCAGATAAGACAGGGAGTTGATATCGGCCGCTATTGGTAGTTTACAAAATTTGCAATTTTTCTTAAGTCAACAAACATGACAAATTTATCAACAAGTTCTTCAGTTATTCATTATCTAAGCATAGTTGTAGATCTTTACTTTCCCAATTTGTTTTTCATTTTGCTGGAGAATATGAATCTTTTTAACCTTCAACATCTTAATGTAAAAATAAGCTCTAAATACATTCTTATTTCCTTCTAGATAGATCTGTTCAATATACCTTCACTCCTTTCTCTTTAAGTAGAATACAACAGAATAAATAATACATGATTACAGATTAGAGGTTTCTTCTAATATAAATTTTAGAAAAATTTTTCTTCTAAAAAATTTTATTTTCTCTCTTTCTTCCAGAAGGAGTCACTATACTCTGTTTATAGAAAAATCACCTTCCCCAACTCATCTTTAAAGAAGAGTATATACATAGAGATTCTTCATTATGCTAATAAAATAACTCCATTGACACATTAAAATCTATTGTAAATTTTGGACACTGATAGCGATCAGATCTTGAACTTCATAGTCCTGTGGCTTATGTCGTTATTGTATTCAGTGCCTCCTCCTAAAAGTTTTTCCTTCAATATGGCAGAAACTATGCTTTTAGTTTGGAAATCCAAACGTCACTACTTGTTAGCAAGTTTCCACTCCTGACCATGGTGCTATATGCCCTCTTGGGTGTCTCTTGGATTGTGGGCATTTGCAAAGGAAAAGCAGATGGAATCGTAATTAGGTAGCAACATGCACTCATTTTTATGCGTGGCTTAGCCTGTAACTTTGATTTTCATTTTTTTGCTGTGCACCTGGCCAGGATTCTCTATTCTTCTAGATCTCTTTGTAGTTTTCACAAAGGCATGACTCAAACACGACATGCACTGTGGTTATTACTTCTCATTATTTAAGTTATGTGCAGATGGGTCAGACTGTGTGTCCTTTTGTAATTGTGATTTTAGGAAACTATTCTGGCTGGAGGTGGAAGACAACAAAACTGAAATGTTTTAACATTTTCTAATAAAAATAAAATCCCAAAAAGTTTGAAATAACTGTCACTCCAGGGCAAATTAAGGGAAAATATATTTTCTTCTTAAAGAACTGCCTTAGCTATCTCCCCAGCAAATGGAGACTGTGACTTTATATTTGTTCAGTTGTCTACTCTCTACAATGAGACTGTGAGGTCCATAAGGACAGGAACTATGTCTACTTTTTTCACTGCATAATTCACTTATAGCTTATACTGTGCCTTGGCATTACCTTGGGATCTCTAAAAAAGTATTGCTCAAATAATGAATATATAGCATATCAAGTGCTACAATTTTATGTAATGGTAAATATAAATAAAAAGGATATAAAGTTTACTCAAAGTTTTAACATCTGTGTAGCCCTCTCTTTAATTTCACAGGAAATGTACATATCCTCAATTTTCAGGGGAGGAAAACAAACATTTATTGTGCCTGTTATACATCAAGCATCCAGGCATTGTGCTAGATTCAATGCTTTGTAGAAACTCAAACATCATCTCACAAATTTTTACCATATAAATAGATTTATTCCTATCTCTACTGTTGTCTATATAACTTTGGGAGTTTTTTTAACTTTCATGCACAGAACGAAAGAGAAATTGATTAAGGAAGAATTCAATATTATTAATACAATTAACCCTCTCTTATGAGGAACCTTGTGGAACAAAGTTTTCTACTTTGGAATTGTCCAGATACTAGGTTTACCTCTTTCAACACCATTTTGTTTGGTGTCCCCCCCCCCCCTCCAGGATGGAATCCAGGGCCTCATGCATGCTAGGCAAGTGCTCTACTATCAATATAAACTTTTTAAAAATTTCAACTCTTTCTAATAAAAACATTTTAAACATAGTATCTGTATCTAGATAGTCTTGGCCAAAATATCTAGAACATAAATCTATCTTTTTGGATAATGTAGATAAGGAAAACAGAGTGGTTTAGAATGGAACTTCCAGAACTAAACCACCTAAGTATAAATCCTGGCACTACTACTTTAGCTAACTTTTTCTCAGTTTCCTTATCTGGAAAATGAGGATAATCCTAATATCTAGCTCTTGAGGCTGTTCCAAGAATTGAAATGACATACAAAAAGCACTTAAAACACAGGTGCAAGATTTACAGTAAGTGCTCAGTAAATGCTAGCTTTAAAAGTTTTAATTTATTCAGGTCCTGAGCTCTTAGGGGAGAGTTCTGGCCATTCCTCTTTAAATTATAAAGTAGCCCCAGACTGTATTCTTACGTAAGTTTTACTTAAAGTTTTTTTTTACATAATTTTAAAATTATTTTCCTAATTTTTACCTCAATGTCCTTTATTAACTGGTGCCTTTACAGTACTCCCTCTTCTAATTTGAAGTTTTATTCTACTCTGTGCTGAGAAACCAAATCACAGTAGTGGTTAGAAATTTGTAAAAGATTCCCCCAGTGAAGGCCTCAGGGCCTATCTCATGAATAAGATGCATAAATGTTAAATGGAACTCAGTAGCATCTATTTCCACTTAGAGATCTTTCTGGCTTACTTATTGTGTTCTCACCTGTGTTTGGGAAAGTTGGAAATACCAAATAAGTGACCTATGGATTAATGAAGCACTATTGTTCTAATTCTGTCAAGCATTAGATTAATCAAAACCAAAGAGGCTTGGTTTCTTCGTGTTTTGCACTGTTAATTTTCTACAATTATTAATCAGCTACCTAGGTAATTATTAAGCTTTCAATTCAAACAATGTATTTAGTGTAACTCCTGGACCAATATCGATCTTAAATTACAAGGGCCAATTTTTAACACATGGGGATTACTAATTTTGCCAGTATACAAAGTTCAAGCGAAATTTTTCTGTGTGATTCAATCCATAGTGATGTGGAGGTTGTCAATTCAATGAAAAAGAAAATACAGCTCTCCAAAAGGGCTAAATGCAATAGTAATGAGTGCATAAAGTAAAAAGAGAGAGGAAATAGGGATTGTGAACTCATGAAATTCGGAAGAAAAAGAAATGGATAGCCGGGCGCGGTGGCTCAAGCCTGTAATCCCAGCACTTAGGGAGGCTGAGACAGGAGAATTGCGAGTTCAAAGCCAGCCTCAGCAATGGCGAGGTGCTAAGCAACTCAGTGAGACCCTGTCTCTACATAAAACACACAAAAAATAGGGCTGGGGATGTGGCTCAGTGGTCGAGTGCCCCTGAGTTCAATCTCCAGTATCAAAAAAAAAAGAAAGAAAGAAAGAAAGAAAGAAAGAAATGGGTAGATTGTAGATTAATAAAGAGAATAATAATAAGGAATAGTTTACCAACTTTATTTCATATCTCTAAAAGTATCATGTTTCTAATTTAATATTCAGTTTAGTAGCAACTTTACCTTTGCCCCACTGGAAAGGCACAAGAGGGATTCTAATAAGAAAACCACACACAGCCATGATAATCAAACCTTCTGCTCAAGTGGCCAGATGCCAGAAGAGGCACAGCAATCTTCCACCCTTGGGAAATCTGAGCCTGGGCCAGAAACTGGCAACCACCAGACCAAAATCTGTATATTTGTATATCTTTAAAAAATGTGTGTCTATTTTGCATTTCACTGTTATATACTATTGTATTTTAAATTTAAAAATGTTTATAACAGTAGAACTCTTCCCATTCCCAAATATTCAAGTAAAATTGATGCTCCAGGAAGATTTGCATTATAGTTCTTGTGGCTTTCCCTTTCCCTTGAACTACCATGGTCAGAGGCATGGGAACACAGGTGAAGCAATACCTTATACTATAATGGACTCAAGAGTCTTGAATGATCCACAATAAATGAATAATGAAAGCTCCTCAATGCACCTTAATGAAGCAAAGAAATCCAAAAGAATGGTAAACGGGGCCCTGAAATCTTAAAATGCCCTTGTAGCTTTTGAGCTACCATTATTATAAAAAGATCAATAATGATGTCTTCCTGCTCCAATATGGAATTAGTGTTTCCCTAAATACATTAACTTCAGGAGTATTGAATTACCCAGGAGGATCAGCACCACAATGAAACAAATAGTTGTTCTTTGCAAATCGGTGATTACCAATACAGAGAACCCACTGAAGGCTGCTGGATACAAAATGACATCAAGCAAACACTGCAGAACAAAAAGGTAACCAAGTCTGGTCACTCCAAATTCAGAAAGATGAAACTCACCCTCATCCTGATAATCTGAAGAAAAGGGTGCATCTGATGTGAGAGACAGGCCATGAGTCCCACTGTGATTATCATCAGAGCTGTCCTGTCCAAGGTCTCCTGAGGGACAACAAAGAAAACAAGGTCATCCTTTGGACATCTTTATAAAGGTGTTTGTAGATCTCTTCTGGTACTTACAAAAATGATGCATCTTTTACTTGATGAACATGGCCACTCTCCACTAACATATGAGAAACAGATGAATAAATTCATGAACCAACTTACCTGGATGGGAAATTTTCCACTCAAGTAATTCTCTCAATAGAACTAAGAACTGTTGGCTTAGAGTGGGAAGGCCTCTTGCCACCAGAGAGAATTTCTCCATCACACTTAAAATGAAAACAGAGCTATATAAATTCGTATACTTATATACTCTGCCTCCATTAATCAGAACCTTTACCTGATCGCCTTTTTCTCTTTCTATTTCCAAATGAAATAGAAGTAATGACACAAAGGGTTAAACACCTATACATAATGTAGCAAGATCAATATTCTTTCCTTCTCTGAAAAATAAGAGACCTAAGTAAGCATAAGAGCGAGCCTAGACTTCGTGGGATTCTATTCCTATTTAAATCACTACTTGTTTTGCAACCTTAATAAAGTTCTCTCTATGTAATTCTAGTTTACAGCTTATGCAACCAACCTCTTAGGAATTCTAAAAGCCCTAAGAAGGTAATATTTGTTCTGCAAAATGACTTTGATAAAAGGTAATGTATATACAATACTGAATTATGCAATTAAAACAATGCTAATCCCTTTTGGGTGTTTTCAACCTACATTGAATTGTATTTTGTAGAAGTGGCCGATGCCATTATGATACTTTAAAAGGTTCAGACGGAAGATGTTAGCTCATTCAGAAACCGGAAGAAAAGGAAAGCATTGCAAATGGCTTTCCTGAAAATCCCCCAAACAGAGGTACAGTCTGCTGATAAAAGGACACCGACAGCTGCTTAGTTCATTTTACAAACATGAAAAAAGGATTTTAAACCGAATTTAATATTATCTCAAATACTAATTTCCAAAGGAAATCACCAATGCTAATCTCAGTAAACATTGTAGGGTTCTGGCCCTGGATTTCAACTAGGGAGCAGTGAAACCAAACAACCTACATAGAATCTGTATTGCCTTGCTTTAAAGGTTTATTTCCTACAATTAAACTAGAAGGATAGGGAGGATATAAAATGATAAAAAAGAGAACGGCTGTAGCCTTCTCTTTCCCTAAATTAGATGATTATACCTAGATTTTTCCTCGAATGCTCAGTGGTAGGTAGATGTCCATAACTGAGCTGAACATCTGCAGATAAAGGACTTTAAAAATAAACTGCAGAGTTTATTGTAAAAAAAAATTTAGCCTCACACAACAGTTATTAGCTAAAGTCAGAAGAGATGCTCACTTTTATTTGTTCACTGACCAGAATACAAAGCTTAGTTATGCTTAAAGAATCACTGTGTGGTTTCTATATTAACTGGAAAAATTCCCCAAAACCAGAAAGAGGGTAAAATGCTCAAATTTTACATCACTGCAAATTCACTGAAATATAATTATCAATATGACGTAAGTG
>PVHX01007178.1:0-93603 GCA_004024805.1 Geosciurus inauris | reverse complement strand
GGCACTGGGTTCGATCCTCAGCACCACATATAAATAATAAAATAAAGATCCATCAACAACTAAAAAAGTATTTAAAAAAAAAAAGAGGCAAAACAAAGACATTTCCAGTGAAACAAGAACCGAGAGGTCTCCACAGGCGACCTGCGACTGCTGCAGAAGACTGTCCAGGCAAAGGGGCCCGGACAGCGCCCGGGGTGACTTCTGTGTGAGAGCTCCAGAGTCAACTCAGTCTTTGAGATTCTACTGTCACCATCCATAGCACTACCTCACAGGAGACCCCCAACATCCTGCTCACCCAGACGAGCGTGCCCTTGGCCACCACCCCCAGCCCCTCAGCCCCTGCTGACCTCTACCCTCTACCACCAGAGTCCAGCCCCGACGAACGCACACGTCAGATCAAAGCCTGGTGCACCTGGAATGCTGAGCTGCACGAGAGGCTCATGCCACACGCAGAGCAGTGCGTGACGGGCACAGAGCAGGAGGAGCAGAGCCAGAGCATGGTGTCCTCACGTCCACGTGAACATCACGCCACATGAGGTCCCTTGTGTGAGTTCACGCAACAGCGCACCTCCTAGAGCAGCTAGTAAGACACAGCAGGGAAGAATGGAATGCTAAGAAGATGCTTTCCCAACAGTCAGGGAAAGAACAGACGGGCGAACAGAAAACACAGCAAGAGGGCAAATCTGTACACAATCATATCATCAATTACAATAAATGTGAATGGTCCACACAGCATAATCAAAGGGCAGAGACTGCCAGACTAGAAAAAAAGGACTCAGCTATTTGCTGTATACAAGGACATTCGCAAGGCATGGTGGTGCATGCCTGGAATCCCAGCAGCTCAGGAGGCTAAGGTAGGAGCATGGCAAGTTTAAGGCCAACCTCAGCAACTTAGTAAGACCCTGTCTCAAAATAAAAAAATTAAAAAGGGCTGGAAGCGTAACTCAGTAGTTACATACCAAAAAAACCCCCACCCAATATAAAAAATAAACACGCTGAAAACAAAAGGCGAGCCAAGTGTAGTGGCGCACGCTTATAATCCCAGTGACCAGGGAGGCTGAGGCAGGAGGATCACAAGTTCAAAGCCAGCCTCAGCAACTTAGTGAGGCCCTAATAAAGTTAGCAAGACCCTGTCTCAAAATAAAATATAAAAATGGGCTGGGGATGTGGCTCAGAGGCTAAATGCCCCTGAGATCAATACCCAGTACCAAAAGAAAACTAGAAGAAAAGGAGATAAACCTTCCACTGAGCTGGAGATGCAGAGGCCCCTCCCAGCCGCCAACAGCCAGCATGCAGAGTGTCAGCCAGACAGAAACAGTCTGGGCAGCACTGAAGGCCTACAGTCTGACTGACCCCTGCGGACCTGACCCAGCAGAGTGGGATCACACCCCATCAAGTGCCCTGCACTGGGCCCCACACTCGTCTACATTGCCTGCAGGTTTTAGAAAAGGACATTCTGACTACAGCACATTTAAAAAGTAGAATCAGTAAGTGATCAGGAAAATCCCACGTTAGAAATTGAGACATGTTTCTATGTGAGTTTTAGGTCAAGGAGAATCAGAATGGAAATTTTTAATATTTTAAATGAGATAAAAATTAAAACACAACATGTCAAAATGTATGGAATACAACTAAAACAAATTAGAAGGTATAAAAATAAACGATCTAAGCAACTCACATCTTAAAATGCCAGAATAAAAGCAAAGTGAACCCAAGCTGAGCAGACAGAAGGACACAATAAAAAGTAGAAATATACACAGAGGAATGCCGACAGCCTAAGCCAAGGAGACCCAAGGCCACCTCCCTCAAGGTCAAGACAGAGCAGACAGACCACCAGCATCAGGACCAAGAGACGGTAGCCATCAGCACAGTTCTGCCACAGTAGACCCACAGTGACGAGATGTCATGGGCAGTCTGATGTCAAAAAACCTGGTAATATGCTAGGCACAGGGGCCCACACCTGTCATTCCAGTGACTTCAGAAGCTGAGGCAGGAATACTGCAGGCTTGAAGCCAGCTTGGGCAACTTGGCAAGACCTTGTCTCAAAATAAAATATAAAACTGGGCATGGTGGTGCACACCTGTAAGCCCAGCAGCTCAGGAGGCTGAGGCAGGAGGATCACAAGTTCAAAGCGTCTCAGCAAAAATGAGGCACTAAGTAACTCAGTGAGACCCTGTCTCTAAATAAAACACTAAGCAGGGCTGGATATGTGGCTCAGTGGAAAAGTGCCCCTGAGTTCAACTCAGTACCTCAAAATAAATAAATAGATAAATGAATAAATAAAAATAGGCTAGGATATGGCTCAATGGTAGAGCTAAAGCATCTTCTGGTTCAATCTCAGTACCACAAAAAAAAGAAAGAAAGAAAAAAAGAAAAAGAAGATTGCCTCATAAATTATCAGATTTTTTGTTTACTTTCTGTGGTACTGGGAATTGAACCCAGGGGCAATTTACCACTGAGCCACATCCCAGCCCTTTTCATTTTTTATCTTGAGACAGGGGTCTCATTAAGTTGCTAAGGCTAGCCTCAAACCTGCGATCCTCCTGCCTCAGCCTCCCAAGTAGCTGGTATGCTACCACACCCATCAAGACAGGCAAATTTGTTGGAAAACACTTATTACCAAAAATAACTTAAGAGTAACTTCAAAAGACACGGGATGCAGCACCAAGCTATACACTTGTGATCGTAACATTTACACTGCAGGTAAATGCTCCCCTAATAAACCCAGTTTAGAAGGCTAAGGAAGGGGCTGGGGTGGGATGCGTGGAGGAATGCTGGCCTCACATGGCGAGCCCCTGGGTTCCACCCCAACACAAAAGGCAATGCCACACCTGGTCTGGGGACCTGCTGTCTCCCCTCTGCTGTCAGGAGCAGCAGGGCTCGCCCTCTCCCAGCCCTCGGCCATGCCGCAGAGCCTCTGGCAGCGGCTGTGTTCTTTCTAGTGCAGAAACCCCAGGCCTGCTGTGTTCTTTCACTTCAGACACCAGGCCTCCGGGGGCGTTAAATAAAATATCTTTTTTTAAAAATATTTTTTTAGTTGCAGATGGACACAGTATCTTTATTTTACTTATCTTTATGTGGTGCTGAGGATCGAACCCAGTGCCCGACACATGCGAGGCAAGCGCTCCACCACTGAGCCACAATCCCAGCCCTAAATAAAATATCTTGAAGAAGTTCAAGATAAACGACACATACATTTAATAAGCGCAGTCACACAATTTAACAGTGAACATGTGCAAACACATTTACATCTGACCCACAGTGATACAGACGCCGCCTGGAGAGGCCTGGATGGTGCCATGGCACCCACCACTCTGTGGTCTCCGCCTACCGCGCACACGCTCCGGCCTGGCGTGCTGGCAGGATGGACCCGCTCAGCACATGCCAGGCACCATGGACCAGGAACCCCAAGGCACACTGTCCTGCTGCTTCCACACCCTCCACCAGCGTGCACCACGCTCCTTGGATAAAAGAGGGCAGAAAGCCCCTTACCCTCCTTTGTGTTTCTTCTTCTTGGGAGTATCTTCTTCTGAGGTCCTTCTGCCACGGCCCCGGGAGCTTCGTTTTTCTTTCTGACCCCGACCTTCTGAACAACAGGAAAAAGACCCAAGTCACCCCAAATCTCTCCCACTAATTCACTACAGCAGGACAAAACTCACCCAAATATGATCTCTACCACCAAGTTCCTAATGCAACTATTAGACACAACTGTCCAAAACCCCAGTTAATAAGGACAGAACAGAAGGAACATCACACTTGCTTTTCAGCCCTCGTCCCCCAGTGCTTTCAAGGTCACTGCCGTCCATCTTGTCCTTCAGGTCTGCTTCGAAGCGTGCCAGGTCAGCATCAAGCCTCCGGATGTGCTTATCCACCTGCGAACACACACTCGGAGGTCGGACTCGAAGCTCAAGGCCAAGCTCCTGGGACCCGGTGAGGAGCCCTCGTCCTGGTCTCCAGTCAAAGGTGAGCTGGACAGGCCAAGGCAAGGGCTCCCTCTGCAACCACATGTTCCTACCAAGAGTCTTACCCAGGAAAAAACCTGAGAACAGGCAACAACAAGGAACAGATGTGAAATGCAAAGGTAAGTGGGGGACGACTGTGTGGCCCTCACCTGAAAACACAAATGAGCAGGCTCTTGAAGGAAGGGAGGGAGGGGGCACAACTGCCACCATGCCTCAGGCACAGGGCCAGCGAAGCAACTCCCAAGAGCAGGACGACGCGACTGCCCCTGCTTCTGAGAGGAGAGGCTCCTGTGGAGCGACAGCCAGGCTTCACCCAGAACCCGACCGCCCTGGTCCAGACTGCCATGGTGGAGAGTGCACTCTTCCACACCTGGAGATGACCTACCACCTCGAACTGCGCTGTGTGTCCCACTGACAATGAACCAAACCTAGTGTTTCAGAGAGAGTCTGCTTAATCCAAAAATCTGGTAGTCTGGGCATCCACCAGGGCAGCACCCCAGAGTGGGCTTCCAACTCCAGGAGCCACGGCACGGCAAGTCCCGGGACAGGCTGGCAGCTCCGCCTGCAGGGGCCTCACCATCTCGTAGGTCTGCATGGCCAGCTGCACCTTATCGTCGCTGTACTCCCTGCACTTGCTGTAGGCGCTCTGGATCTTTTGCAGGCGCTCCACACGCTGGTCCGGAGAGAGGGTCTTCACCGTAGAGATGTACTCTGCAGCCAGGATGTCGATTTCTGCTTTTTTATCTGGTGGAAGAGGCGCTGCATGTCACCAGGCTAACAGCAGTTTGACAAGGCCAAGTGGTGGCAAGAGCTGGCCCCACAGGAATGAAGCCCTACCTGGAGCACGGCCACCACTGCCCATGAAGCAGCTGTGCTCCAGTGGTGTGCACTTCATGGGCAGATAGGCACAGTGCCCTTTGGGACTCTCCAGCACTCTGACTGGTCAAGGGTCCAAGGTGTGCACTAAGCGTAAATTTTGTGTTTAGATTCAGGTCTCATCCCCCAAATAGCTCATTACACATGTGCAAATATTGCAAAATTGGAAAACATCAGAAACCTCAATCACTCCTGGTCCTGAGCATTTTGGATAAGGGATACTGAACCTACACATACAGTGCAGAAGGAAATGTTTAAAAGGAAAGAAAACGACAAGTATCGTAACTGAAATGATGACTGCTAGGGTGTCATCACACGGGGCTGGGACACAGCTCAGTGGCGGACTGCCTGTCCAGCAGAGCGAGGCCCTGGTGCCATCCCCAGCACATGCACACACACGAGTCACATGAAGATGTGTGGAAGCCCAAGAAGCTACAGCTGCCCTTAACAGCACCAGTCCTGCTCTGCTGGACTCACCTTCTGTCCTCTGGTCCAGCTCTCGCATCAGCTGGAAGTTCCTCTGAAGTTCACAGGGAAGATTCTCGATGCCTGAAAACATACATGGAGTCCTGTACCTCCTGGCCTGGCTTGGGAGTCTGCAACAGTCTGCCCTGTCTTCTGTTTCTGCTGTCTGAGGAGCAAGGGGATTGAGACTTCTTTCTAGAGGTGGGTCACAAAGTGTGCGGGCTGACTTGAGAACCACCAAAGCCGAAGAAGATAGTGGGGAAATGCAAGACAGAGCCAGCGAGCCAGCAAATGCAGGAGACAGCCACAGCTTCTCCCAGGGACCCCTTCCTCACCGCAGGTCACCCCTCAGTGAACTGCATCCTCCAAGGCAAAGCCAGAACTCCCAGTCCTCCTTGATCTCTCCCTTGCCCTACAGCATAATACACCAGGCACTGGAGACGAGCAAGCGTGTGCTCCCACCCTGCCCAGAACAGCCGCCACTGGCCACACAGGGCCACTGAGCACTGGAAATGCAGCCCATATGACAGATAGCCCCTGCAGCCAGCAACGGCCCTGTGGGACAGCTTTCCTATCTGCACTGCACCAGTAGTCCAGGCTGACGCCCCCCAGCAGATGCCCACACTGGCTCCCTCCTCAGGTCTACCCCCAGGTATGCCACAGCTGCCAAGGCAATACTTTTTAGCCTAAATCCAATCTTTCAAATCTGTTGTCTCAAGCACTGTGGCTTCCCCAAGAGTTCCCCAAACTCGCAGCAGCCTCTGGCTCCCCATAACCTCCCCCGTCCTCTCCACTCTGCCCAGGGGCAGCACCTGACCTGTCGTTCCTTTGTGCCCCTGTAATCTTCTGTTAACTTTTAAGCCACCTGAGCTCCCCGCTGGAGAGCTGCAGGGAAACGGGAGTCCTGCTCCCCACCCGCACACAGCAGGCGCTCCGAACACCGCGCCAGCGCAGGGAAAACCTCACTTTAAACCCGTCTTAGGAGGCCCCCTGGTGGGCACTGGAACGGGGACGCCCCGCTCCCCCGGCCCCGCCAAGGGAGTAAAGCCAAAGGGCGGAACCGGGCGTCCCTTGGGGAATGGATGGACCCCGCGCTTCGCTGGGGCCTCATTTACTCCTCCGTGGGAGAGAGATAATCACCCTCCTGCTCTCAGGGGACCGAAGCTGGCACCACCCGTAGACTAAGCGGGCCTGGCTCGGATGCCAACCCACTACGCAGGACCGCCCTGGTGAGGGCCTGGGAAGGCCGCGCCCCGGAGCCCGCCGCGCCCGCACGCCGCCGGCCAGCAGGCACGCGGCGCAAGGAGGGCGCGCAGAGCACCCCGCAGGCCGGGGCGGCCGGGGGCGGGGCGGGGCGGGGCGGGGCGGGGGCGGGGCCGGCCGCCAGCCCCGCCCCGCCGTGACGCACCTGGAATCGGTGCGGCCGAGGCGGCGGCACCCCGCGCCGCGCCCCCCGCGCCCCCCCACCCGCCGCCCGGCGCGGCCCGCCGCCGCTCCCGCCCGAGCCCCGGGATCCGCGCGGGGTGCGGGGCGTGGGGCGGGGCGGCGCGCGCGGCGGCGCGGCCCGGGCGCTTACTGTCCAGGTAGTGCTCCAAGTACATGGCGGTCGCCATCTTCGTCCGCGGCCGCGCTCGGGGTCTGCGCGGCGGGCGGGGCGGCGGCGCGCTCACTATTCATGAGCTGCGCGCGCCGATAGGCCCGCGGCGGGGGCGGGGCGAGGCCCCCGCTTCCGGCGTCCGGGGGCGGGGCCGGCGCGGTGCGCGGCGCGCGGGGCCTAGTGCGCGGGGCCTGCCTGCCGGGCGGCCAGCCGCGGCTGGGCGCGGGTGCCTCGGTGGCATCGCGGGCAACGCGGCCCCGGAGGACGCTGTGCAGGGCCGCGGAGAGGGCCGCCAGGACGCGTCCGGGTGGGGAGCGGGGCGCGGAGGCGCGCGCCCGGAGCCCCAGCTGCTCCGGAGGCGGAGGCAGGAGGGGCGCAGGTTCAAAGCCAGCCTCAGCAATTTAGCCAGGCCCTCTCGAAGTAAAAGATGAGAAGGGCTGGGGTGCGGCTCCGCGGCGGAGCCCCCGGGCTCCATCCCCAGCACCAAGTGTGTGTGTCGTGCAGTTTGGTAGACCCAGCAGGGGCGGTTTCTCTGCCCACAGCATCATGGCTAGTGCGAGCCTGTCTCTGCGTTTGCCCTCCTTCAGTCCACACTGGGCCCCTGGCAGAGCTTCCTGGGTGAAGTCTCAGCCCTGTCTCTACTCTGGCTCCAGGGGCGTCAGAGGGGGAGGACCCCCTGAGGGCGCCAAGGCCCAGGAGCAGCTGCACACTAGACGGAAAGAGGGTAGCGGAAGGCCCAGGCTCTGGCTGGCACCCTTGACCCCTGAGACTCAAGGTTGTTGGTTGTAAAAGTTAGCATAACCTGGCTGGGCCGGAGGCACTGGGTTTGATCCTCAGCACGTCATAAATCAATAAATAAAATGAAGGCACTGTGTCCATCTACGACTAAAAAAAAATATTAAAAGCATAACCTGATGAAAGAATCAAGACTTTGATTATTTAAAGTGCATTTTTTCAATCCCCAGCACCACACACACAAAAAGGCAGCATTTTTAAGAGGTTGGGGTGGCACTCACGGGTAAAGCACTTGCCTATCATAAGTAGGGTTCTGTCCCTAACTGCAAAAATTAAATTATATTCATTTTTGCCAAGCATGGTGGCCCATGGCTGTAATCCCATTGACTCAGGAGGACAGCCCGTTCAGAGACAACCTCAGTAACAGGGAGGCCTCTAGAAGGACTGGGAAAATCAGTGGTAAAATACTCCTTGGCTCAATCCATTGTACCAAAGTAAAGTTCATTTTTAAGGCTTTCTCTGTGTGAATTCTTCCCCACCCCATCAACTACTGGAAAACAGAAGCAGGTATTCTTGCCGGTACTGTGCTCTTTATGAACATTCAAACCATAGAGGAATTTGCAAAGTTTCCCACCTCCCTAGAGTGCCAGGCCTGGGGTCTTGCCCAGATGGATCCAGGTGTTAGCAGTTTGGGTATCCTGTTATGTCCTCCTTCAGTCCACACTGGACCCCTGGCATCCTGGATACACCTAATGCCTAATGAAAAAGCAGACACACAGCTGCATGCTATCACTTCATTTATTATCACTACTATTTTTTTTTTTCTTTATTTACTCAAAATTGAGCAGAAAGTACTTTCCATGGCTCCTCCCCCACAATTTCCTGATGGTACCTTTGCTACATTGGGAGAAATCATATTGATACATTATTATTAACTACATCCCATGGTCTACATTGGGTTCACTCTTGGTGTGAGAGTCTGGATTTTGGCAAGCACATGTCAAGTGTCCACCACATTGTACGGAACAGGGTCACTGCCGTAAGTCTCCTGTGCTCCAACCACTCACCCCACTCTCTCCCCTTCAGCACCTTGTGTCCATGCATCATTTTATTGTCTGTGTCTGGAAAATTTGCTTTTTCCAAAATCATACAGTGTGCAGTCTTATTAGATGACTCCTTTCACTTACCAATATACACTTAAGGTTCCCCCATATCTTTTGACTAGTGTATGAGTTACCACAGTTTATCCGCTCACCTATTGAAGGACCTCTTGGTTGCTTTATATCTTGACAATTGGGAATAGAGATGCTGTAATCCCTCTCATGCAGGTTTTTCTGTGGACGTGGTTTTCAACTCATTTGGGTAAATACTGGCCATCTGGTGAGACTGGCTCTATACAGAACTGCCAGGCAGTCTTCCACAGAGCTGCGCCATTTTTCATTTCCACAAGCAATGAATGAGAGCTCCTGCGCCTCTTTGTTCTCAACGGCATCTGGTGCGGTCAGAGTTCTGGATTATGGCCATTCCAATAAATGTGGGGAAGTACCTCCTTGTTTTGATATGCAATTCCCTAATGGCCTTGATGTGGAGCAGGTTTTCATATGTACATTTGGCATGTGAATCTCTTGTTTGGTGAGGTGTCTGTTCAGGTCTGCCTCCTGCCCCCCAGAACTGGGGACTGAACCAGGGATGATCTACCACTGAGCTACACTCCCAGCCATTTTATTTATTTTGAGATGGGGTCTCGCCAAATTACCCAGGCTTGCCTGGAACTTGTGATCCTTCTGCTTCAGCCTCTCCAGTTGCTGGGATTTCAGGTATGGCCACCACACCCAGCTTCCACTTCTTGTGTTCTGAATGCTGTCCCTGAACGGTGGTCACACTTCACCACTTTCAGCCTGCTTACCAGGTGCATTCTACTGTGCTGGCATTTGCACCTTGGCAAACTCCTTGGTGAGACACTACTTCCATTTTTTCCAATTTTTCATTTACATACACTATGCCCTGTGAACAAGCTTATACACATAGCTGTGTGCGTCTCTCAGTCCAGTTATCTAGTACTGAATGATGGTCTACCTAAAAATTTAGTGCCTTAAAAGAACCACTGTGTCAGATCCCACAGTCTCTCAGGCAGGGATTTCATAAGGACTCAACTGTGGAACTCTATTCAATGTGACAAGACACCTCATCCCACCAGAGATCACTTAGTGCGCAGAAGACTGTGTTCAGTGGCACCATGGACCAGTCCCTACCTGTGGCCTCTCCAGCACAGCAGTCCCAGCTAGCAGGACACTTTACCTGGTGCTCGGTGCCTCCAGAGAGGTCCAGGAGGCCGGGATGGGGCTGCAAGACAGCACCATGGTAGTGCCAAGCCTTCACCTAATGATACTCCACTGAAGCAGGTTGTGGGAGCCAACCCAGACCCTAGGGGAGAATCAGACCCTCGGTAACCATAACGAGGCTGAAAAGGTCATCATCATCAGTCTGCCTCATCACCTCATCAGGGCTTCAAGATTCACCTCAGAAACAGCACCTTCTAAATGCTGATGCTTCACATTACTAAGGACAGTCAAGCCAACGGCCACTGCATGCCCACCAGGGAAGTGCACCTCCATGACTCTGCGCCCACCAGGAGGACCAGGTTAACTGACGTCCCACCACCTATGCTTTTTGAAACCAACCTCACGTTTCATCAGGCTCTAAAAAAAATTCTTTGCTAACTTGTGAGGAACAAAAGAAAAAGTAACAGCAACAAACTTCAAAGTTTTCATTGTATTTCCTTTTTAAATTTTTTTGGTTGTAGCTGGACATAATACCTTCATTTATTTTTGTGTGGTGCTGAGGATGGAACCCAGTGCCACACATGCTAGGCAAGTGCTCCACCCCTGAGCTACAGCCCAGCCCCTCATTCTATTCTTAAACATGAAGTAATGCTGAACATTATTTACATATTGTTTGGCTATTTACAGCCTTTCCATCATTTTCTTCTGTATGCCCTTTACCCATTGTCTATAGAAAAATTGGTCTTCAGTCTTTCTCCTAAAAATATATATATTAATAAAGATACTGAGGGCCGGGGATGCAGCTCAGTAGTGAAGGGCCTGCTCGGCATGCCTGAAGCCCTGGATTTGATCCATGGTCCTTTATATACCACATATTGAAAATAACTTCTCCCAGATTCAGCTTGTCTTCCTTCACGGACACAGGACAACTGCCAACCCCTCTGCAGTCCTGTTTTAGAGGGAAGACCCCTGTGCCTCTACTACTGCTTACAAGACAGTGTGTCCACCTTCACACAATTGACCTTTGAGGCTCCCTAACTTGTCAGGCTTACACCTGTGATCCCAGCAACTTGGGAGGCTGAGGCAGGAGGATCACAAGTTCAAAGCCAGCCTCAGCAACTTAGTGAGACCGTGAGCAACTTAGCAAAACCCTCAAAATAAAAATAATCCCCAGTACCCCCCAAAAGAGGCTGAATAACTATGCTGAGGGTCATCTTGTGTTTTGGGGTTTTTTTTTGTTACTAGAGATTGAACTCAGGGGCACTCGACCACTGAGCCACATCCCTATCCCTATTTTGTGTTTTATGTAGAGACAGGGTCTCACTGAGTTGCTTAGCACCTCACTGTTGCTGAGGCTGGCTTTGAACTCTTGATTCTTCTTTCTGAGCCTCCCACAGTGCTGAGATTACAGGTGTGCGCCACCGTGCCCAGCTCATCTTGTGTTTTTTTTTTTTTTAGCACCCACCCCTCAAGTCATGACAAAGTGTCCCTAAACATTACCAAATGCCCCCTTGGGGGCGAAATTACCAACTAAGAACCAGTATCGCTGGGGAAACCTAAGCTGTTCTACCAAAGAAACCCAACTGAAACCCAGGCGTAGGGAAGACCGGCTGTGCTTCTCTCTGTAGCATCCCTGTGTAAACAGTCCCAGGGAAGGGAGGCCAGCTCTGCTCCATGGGGTCACTCAGGCCCCAGATTCCTTCTAGCAGTGTCTGCCCCCCAAAGGGCTCACCTGTATGATAAGGTGTCAGGGAGACACAGCAGGAGGATTCAAACCTGAGGTCTGGGGCACACCAGCCACACGTGCTCATTCCACTGACTAACTCAGACACCTGTGCTAACGGCAAGGAGGGCTGGGAAGCGGGGTCTGGCTGAGCAGTACCAGGCCCCACACCGTCCTATTCAGGAAGCAGACGAGTGAGTGCTGCAGGCGGAATCCTGTGCCTCCAAAATCCTTTGTGGAAACCCTACCCCCACTGTGACTATGGAGACGGACCTTCAGGTGGAAACAAGGGTCACAAGGATGGCAGCCACTCGAAGTGCTGGTGGCTAAGAGGAAGACACACCAGAGGATGCCGTCTCGCCCAGTGAGCACACAGTGAACAGGACTTTGCATTTCCAGAACTGTGAGAAAATAAACTTCAGTCTCACACTCCCCGCCATCTATGCAGGAGCGGAGTAACAGGAAGAAGCAGCTGGCAGTGAGCACTGCGGACCTCGTTCCTGAGGGTGGCGCTCAGGCATACTCACACTGCGCAAGGGCACTGGTGTGAGCAGGTTGCTGTCCCTTCACATTTTTTAGTGGAAAATCTCAAACAAAAGTAGAACCTAACAGGCCCCGCATGCCCAACCAGCAGTGGCCAGCCCCACCCAGACCTGCCCCCATCATCCTGTGCACACTCCTGCATTCACCAATCAGGTGTGTGAGCAGAAGACACTCCCTCCCACAGCCCAAGGCAGCCTGTGCTTCTAAAGCTTCTCCCAGGACAGGATGCACCCTCTCTAGAAGCCACCTAACCAAGCTCCAGGAAGGAAACAACAAATTGGGAGTAACATAACCACCATCCTTCCACAACCCCAAACCAAACAAGGCAGGGTTTACTCGGTAAACCACAGATGTACAGAGCTGCTCTGCCTGTCCTAGGCAGCAATGCACGGAGGGTCCATCCGCCATGCAGAACTGGGGCCCAGAGTTGGAAACCACTGCCCAGCTTGCCTGTGCCCTAGATGCCCCAGATTGCTCATCTGGAAAACTCCTGAGTCTCTTCCTTAGCAGGGGCTTCAGCTGTGGTGTGCACTCAGCATGCGCCTGGCCCTGGGTTCTCCTGCGGTCAAAAAAAAAGAACTCAAAAACTTACCACCAAAAAAACCAATAACCCAATCAACAAATGGGCTAAGGAACTAAACAAACACTTCACAGAAGAAATACAACTGATGAACAAATATGCAAAAAAATGTTCAACATCTCCAGCAATTAGAGAAATGCAAATCAAAACAACTCTAAGATTCCTTCTCACTCCAGTCAGATGGCAATTGTCAAGAATACAAGCAACAATAAATGTTGGCGAGGATGTGGGGAAAAGGCACACTCACACATTGCTGATGGGACTGCAAATTGGTGCAACCACTCTGGAAAGCATTATGGAGATTCCTCAGAAAACTTGAAATAAAACCTATTTGACCTAGCTGTCCCACTCCTCAGTTTATACCCAAAGGACTTAAAATCAGCATAGTACAGTGACAGCCACATGAATATTTATAGCAGCTCAATTCACAATAGCTGAACTACAGAAACAAGTTAGGTGTCCTTCAACAGATGAATGGATAAATAAAATGTGGTATATATACACAATGGGATATTACTCAGCCTTAAAGAAGAATGAAATCATGGCAGTTGCTGGTTAAATGGATGAAGCTGGACAATATCATGCTAAGCCAAGTAAGCCAATCTCAAAAAACCAAAGGCCCAATGCTTTCTCCGATATACAGATGTAACTGACAATGGGGGGCTAGGGCAGAACAAGTTGCTCTGGATTAGGTGGAGGGGAGCGAAGGGCGGGAGGGGTGCGGGGGCAGGAAGGGCAGCAGAGTGAACTGACATCATCGCCCTATGTACACGTGACTACACGACCAGTGTGATTCCACATCATGTACAACCAGAAGAATGAGATCATACTCCACTTATGCCTGATGTGCCAAAGTGCATTCTACTGTCATGTAGAACTAATTGGAACAGATTTTTTAAAAGTGGTGAAAAAAACAGCCACCAACCTCACATTTCTGACTGCCTCCCAAGAAAAATGGCCTCAGAGTTTTGTAGGAGTTGCCAGGATCTAGCCCAAGCTACAGAGGAGCTTCTGGAACTCGCAGCCCCTAACTTTCCGTCTACCGGGCAGTTGGGAGAGTGAGTCCTGCCGACCGCGGGCAGCCGTGCGCGGGACGCCGGCGCCGCGACACCTGGAGCGGCCGGCGCTCCGCCCGAGGGTCCGGGCGCAGCCCCGCCGCCCTTTCCCCGGGGCCTCGCGGGCCCGTGCTTTGGGGGAACAGGGAGCTTTATTAACCCGCCGTTCCCTGGAACTGCCACGAGGCCAGCCCGGACCCGCCGACCCGAACGGGAAGGCGTCCGGAACACCGCGCTCACGCGCGCGGAGCAGCCGCCGCCAAGTACTGCACGGGAGGCGCCTGGCGCGCAGGGCCGTCCAACCCCTCCAGCGCCTGCGTCCTCCACGCCCGCACCTGGGCCGAGAAAAGGCGGTGCGCCCGAGGCGCATGCGCGCGCCCGCCCCGCCCCCGGCCCAGCCAATCCTGGCGTGCGCCGCGGACGCCGGCGTGGGCGTTGGCGGGAGCTCGGCGGACCGCGCGCTGGACAACATGGCGGGCCGTCGCGGGGCGCTGATCGTGCTGGAGGGCGTGGACCGCGCGGGCAAGAGCACGCAAGGCCGCAAGCTGGTGGCCGCGCTGTGCGCTGTGGGGCACCGCGCCGAGCTGCTGCGCTTTCCGGGTGCGCGCGCGGGCCGCCGGGCGGGGGGCAGCCGGGGGCGGGCGGCGGGCCGAGCTGCCGCGCTCCCCTTCCCGCCGCAGGCCGGTCGCCGCGGCGTCTCCCGCGAGCTTCCCCGGCCGCGCTGCCTTGCGCGGGCTGCACCATTGTTACGTGGGCCGAGCACGCCGGAGTCTTCCACGGCGTCGGGATCAGTGAACGACAGTAAATCGCAGGCGGTCCCACTGCCATCACTGCTGTCCCTGGGCACTCGGGGCGCCGGGTAGTCACCGCACGGGCGGTCACAGATTCTTTCATTCCGGCCTTAATTCCTAATCCTACAGCACTCAACTCCCAGCTCACAATTTACACAGTATGACACAGAAAGCTAAATTCAAGGTTAAGGTTAAGGTGGCCATAGGGGTTCAGGAGGCTGAACTGACCAAAGTCAAGAGAGCAGACACCAAAGCAAAGAGTCACCGTGCGCAGTCAGATGAGCTTAGGGACCAGCCAAGAAGTTGTTCAGGGAGCAGGGCCTGGAACTAACTCTAGGCCAGGGTCCAGATGGAGTAGGGAGATGGACAGAAATCGTAGGTTCATTACCTGTTGCCCTCCGTGCAGATGATCCTAGATCTGGTTGGCTGTGTGCAGCAACCAGTCTTGGGGTGCTCTCTGTGCGTCTCAGGTGAGAGGATTACTTCATATTTTAGATAAGCTCAAGGGCTTCTTTTTTTAATGTGGGGTTGCGAAACCCATGCATCCAAGTGCTTCTGATCGGTTAGTTCACAGGTTTGCCAGTTTGTGCTGTGTGGTGGTGCTGACAGATAGTGGCTGCTCACTTGTGCAGACAAGATGAGTCTGCCACGTCTACCTTGGCACCTGTGCTCAAGATGGAGCAGCTCATGGCAAATGACTGCTCTACTAGGTGGAGTAACTCAGGGCTAGACTCAGCCTGCTTGCACTCTCATGTGTGGGTTTGGTTTTTGTTTTTCTTTTATGTGCTGGGGATGGAATCCAAGGCCCACTGTATGCTAAGCACACTCTACACTGAGCAGTACCCCCAGCCCAGTGTTCTTAGTTTTTAAAGGAAAGCATTGACCCTGAAAAGGTTTATGGAAATATAACCACTAGTACTCCATCAAGAGACAACATACAAAACAGGGTTAGGAAATGGGGGGAAAAGGATTTCTTGAATATTTAACAGGTTCCAGTCTGCAAGCCAGCCAATTCCTCAGTTCTTACCTGTTCTTCCCTGCTGTCACAACCGTACCTCTTTCCTGAGTTACTTTCTTAAAGGCCTCTGGACATTGCTGCCTGTCTCAGGGAAAGTCCTTGGCTTCCTGGGACAATCTGAACCTACCCTGAGACTTACTAAAGTAAAACTGAAGAGTTAGACTTGAGTCCAGGATGAGAAATTCAACATAAATTATATTCTAAATTAAATGGACTGAGCTCACAAATATTTGTGTTTTACTCTTTTTTCCTAGAAAGATCAACTGAAATTGGCAAACTTTTGAGTTCCTACTTGGAAAAGAAAAGTGAACTGGAGGATCACTCAGTGCACCTGCTCTTCTCTGCAAACCGCTGGGAGCACGTGTGAGTGGTACACAGCGCGGCCTGCTCTGCTCAGCTCCTCTGAGCACATGGGTCTTGACTCCGAGTGGCCTACACACCTGTCCAGGCAGCGTCTTCATGTGTATAAGGCTCTTCCCTTGGCGGTACTGTGAGCAGAGGTGGCACAGTTCCCAGAGGACACTAGTCCCTGCTTTTCCTTCTCCTAGCCAACCCCCCATAGATTTAATTTTTTTTTTTTGTACCAGGGATTGAACTTGGGCACTTGACCACTGAGCCACATCCCCAGCCCTGTTTTGTGTTCTGTTTAGAAACGGTCTCACTGAGTTGATTAGCGCCTCACTGTTTCTGAGGCTGGCTTTGAATTCACGATTCTCTTGTCTCAGCTTCCCAAAGTACTAGGATTAAAGGCATGCACCACTGCGCCCAGCTCCCCATAGATTTAATTTTTTTTTTTTTTTTTTTTTTTTTGGTACTGGGGATTGAACTCAGGGGCACTCAACCACTGAGCCACATCCCCAGCCCTATTTTGTGTTTCATGTAGAGACAGGGTCTCACTGAGTTGCTTAGCACCTCGCCGTTGCTGAGGCTGGCTCTGAACTCGGGATTCTCCTGTCTCAGCCTCCCTAAGTGCTGGGATTATAGGCTTGCGCCACCACACTTGGCTTAGATTTAATGTTTTTATTTTTTATATTTGTAAATGGACAGCATGTCTTTATTTTTTTATGTGGTGCTGAGGATGGAACCCAGTGCCTCACAAGTACTAGGCAAGTGCTCTGCCACTGAGCTACAGCCCCAGCCCTAGACTTAATGTTTTTAAAGATGGTGTTAGATACACAGAAAAAACTGATCAAAAAGTAGAGTTCCTACATGGCCCCTCCCCAGTTTCCCCTGTGATTGGTCTGTTGTGTCAGGTGTTCCGTGCATCACAGTGGGCAGCAGTGTTGGTGTGTATCAGCCAGACCTCAGGGTTTGTGTTCAGGTGTGCCCCATGCCACTCTTGAGTCCTTCTCGTTCCTCTAGGCGTCCATGGGCTCCCGGGCACATGTGGCTCTCACATTCCTCTGCCTGTGTGGCAGATTGGTTCAGCGTTGATTTACCGAGGTGTATCCTTTGAGATGTTTCCACTCACATACCTGTGGACACACACACACACACACACGGTGTGCTTTCTAACACTAATGTGGGTGTGCAGCTTGCTCTCTGGCTCCCACAGACCTGCACGTGGGAGGGAGGTTCTGCTCTGGTCAGGGGTCCGTGGTGCATCCCCCGGTTCCACGCCTGCCCTTGTAGTGGCCTCCTGGCTTCAGCTCTGCTTCTTGCTGATGCCAGGCCCCTTGACTCCATGTCTTTCTAAGATCTTGAGCCTTGGGTATGATAGTGGACCTGTGTGTTTGGTTGAGAGCATCCTGTCCTTACAGTTTGAGCTTGTGGGCAGGAGTGTGGATGGGTCCCTGCTGCCTGCACTCACCTGTTCAGCTGTCCTTTGCTCTCTCGCCTGGCTTCTCTTTGGCAGATGGTGAGCACCCTTCCCTTGGTTCCTGGATCAGCGTTCGTCACCGTGTGCAGGACTGTCCTCCACTCCAGCTTGGCTCGGTGCCCTTATGGCACCAGCTCTGCACCTCTTCTGTGTCTGTGCTGTGCTGCGGCCGGTCCCTGTGGTTTTCTGAGCTGCTGATCAGGATGATTTGAGCATGACTGTTAGGGCCTATGGTGCCAGTTTCAGGGCTCAGGAGCACCTCTGTGTTTCAGGCCGTCCATGAAGGAGAAGCTGAGCCAGGGCATCACCCTCGTCGTGGACAGATATGCATTTTCTGGTGTTGCTTTCACAAGTGCCAAGAAGGTGGGTGCTGCCTGGGCTCCTTGGGGCCAGTGGGGCATACCAGCTGCCTGCTTCGAGGTATCACATGCCTGCACACCTTCAGAGCACTCTTTGGAGTTGGTGGTTCTTACTGCTGTGGCGATTGATCTGGTTGCTATTGATGAGAAGAGCAGACTTGTGTAGTGACAGCCTGTTCTCAGGACGTGGCCACATTTCTACGGGATGGGTCGTTCTGTGTCCTCGAGGTGCTCCACTGGTGTTCGCTCATGTCTTACCTCCCACCAGAGCTTGAAGTGTGTCTCCTGAGCTCGCAGTCGGGGCTATTGCTGCACACCTGTGATGGCCACTCCCTTTTCTTGCTTTTCATTGAAGAGTTTCAGTGCCACCAATACCACCACCCTACTCTTAGGGACCCTTTGCTCTCTGCCACACCAGGCACTGTTAGTTCCTTTGTGTTTAAGTATACATCTAAAAAATGGCTTTTAAGAAAGAGAATGTCATCTAAAAAAAGAAGTTAGGAGCCATCCCAGTGTCCTCAGGCATCCAGTCAGGTCAGATCCAGCTCCCCAGAGGCTGGCTGTCTTGCTTGTGTTTCCAGTTACATTGGATCCAAGCCCAGTGCAGATCCACACAGGAGGGACTGCTTACATCTCTTTTGATGTCTAGGTCCCCAAATTCCTTCCTTTCATTAGCAGCTTCAGGGTTTTTATTTTGGAGGTTAGAGGTATGGCTTACTGGCAGAGTGGCCCCCCACCCCTCACCGGTTCCATCCCTAGTACCAGCAAAAAAAAGAAAGAATTCTCACCTCTTGGTATCTTACTAAATGTAAGATACTCCTTTTTTCGGTACCAAGGATGCTTTACCACTTAGCCACATCCCCAGCCCTTTTAATTCTGAGACAAGGTTTCATTAAGTTACTGAGGCTGGCTTTGAACTTGTGATCCTCCTGCCTTATCCTCCAGAGCTGCTGGGGTTACAGGCATGTGTACCACCATGTCTGGCTCATTTTCCCCTTTTTAATGATTTTTGAAACAAAACATACCCACTAAGCTCTCTTTTTCTAATTGATGGGTTCTTTGTTGGCAGAACTTCTCCCTGGATTGGTGCAAACAGCCAGATGTCGGCCTTCCCCAGCCTGATCTGATCCTGTTCCTTCAGTTGGGACTGGAGGATGCTGCCACACGGGGAGAGTTCGGTCGTGAGCGCTACGAGGATAGGACTTTCCAGGAGCGGGTACTGCAGAGCTACCAGCAGCTCATGGGAGACTCGACTCTGAACTGGAAGGTTTGTCCGGCACTGCAGAGGACATGGCTGCTGCAGTGTCCCTCGATTCCCACCTGTGGGAGTTTAGGCAGCTATGCAGGGTACGGAGTGCCAGCTGGGTTTGTTATTTCGTGTTGTGCTTGCTGTTGGACCCAGGGCCTCAGGCTTGCCAGGCAGGCTCTACCGCTGAGTTTCACACCATCCCTGATCCCATGAGTTGTGTGACAGACCTGGCGCCTCGTCTGGTGGGCCAGCTGAGTCTGAGGAGCCGTCCTATGAGGCAGTGGGCCTGCGGCTCTGTAGGCCCCCACGTACATGTACCCAGCCCACTCCTCTGGCTGGTCCTTGGCAAGGCCTAGCCTCACCACACTGGCATGCAGCACAAGAAGTTCTGCAGGTTCTTCGTACTCTCTGCTTTTATCATCCCAGGAAGTGCACCTGGGTCTGGGGTCTGCACTTAGGCAGTGTTCCGAGGTGGAGCACACCAGGCTCAGGTCCCAGCCTGTCTCACTGCTTGTCACCCGTGGGATGCATTTGCTGACTCCTTTCTGGTCCCCCTCATGCCCTGTGGTCACACAGGCCTTCCTCCACAGATGTGGCCTAGGGTCTCACACTGTCCCCTTGCAGGGCCACTGGGCTCTGCCTAGCCGTCTCCCTGTGCTCAGGACAGTGCTGGGCCCCAGCTCCTCTCCAGTCAGCACACTGGCTGCACCCCACCGTCCCAAAAGTCGGCCACCTTCCCTCTGCCCGCCCAGCAGCCCCTGCTCCACTGTTTGCTCCCACCCTGACCCCAGTCCTACTTCTGGACACTCATCACTGGACATCTTCCACAGACAGCCACAGAGGTTCATGGTTAGGAGCTACCTATGCTGCCAGCTCCTGAGGAGCAGGGCCTGGGGTTGAGCCCAGCACTGGTGCAGGTGTGGAAGGTGCTCGGCCAGCTTTGCCTGCACAGTGCTCAGACACCAGCCAGACCCTGCTTGGTCTGACTAGTGTCTTGAGTTTCATTTCTTGTTCTCACTGAACAGTTCAGCCTGAGTTCTGCAGCTTGTGTTGCTTTTCAGAACAGATGGCAGTCCCTTTAACCTAGTCCTTGCGGGGCGGCGCCATCTGAGAAGCCGTCCTCCGTCCTGCACAGCCATGTTAATGAGACCCTCAGGTTCTGTGAGCCTTTTGCCCTCTTGGTATTTTGCAGAATTTCCTGCCAAGAGTCTGTGCCAGCCCTAAGTTGTGAGGCCCCCACCAGCCCCTCAGCAGAAAAGCAGACTGGTGGGAGATCCGGCACCTCTGTGTCCCTCCTGCCTTCTTTCGGGTGGAGAGGAGTTTCTCTGGGCTGGCCTTTGTTCCTAAAACTCCTCCTGCCGTCCTATGCAGGTGCCCCTTGGCTGTGCTGGGATGGTGCAGGAAGCAGACGCACCTTTGCTTCAGAACACCCACGTTCTCACGGCGTCCTGGGGCCTTAGGAGCTGCCCTTGAGCAGGACAGCGCCTCCATGTCCTTGCTTGGGAACTGGCAGGAGGGCCCCTCAGGCTGTGCTGTGAGCTTGCCTGCCAGCATGGGCCCCAGCAAGCACCCCACGTCCATGCACATTTCACATGGACATGCACAGGCCTGCCCAAGAGCAGAGCGGGTTCTTCCAGACACCAGTGAAGCCAGGGTTCAGAGGAAAGTGGGGAGAAGGGTCCTAGGGTTCCCCACGCTGTGCTGGGGATATGGGTTGGCCCTTCCAGCACCTGGCCCACCCAAAATCACCACGTGCACCTGGAGCAGAGCCAGGGTGGTGATAGTCTTGTCTTCTGCATCCCGTGGAACAGGTGGTGGACGCTTCCCAAAGCATTGAGGACCTGCACCAGGAGATCCTTGCGCTCTCCGAGGACACCATCCGCACTGCTGCACAGAGGCCACTGGGGGTGCTGTGGAAGTGAGTCAGGCCTGCTCTGCAGACGTGGGGCTCCTTCCCTGGATGCGCCTCAGCTCACAGCTCCTGGAGGCAGAAATCAAGAGGCCACCTTTGGGGACTTAGGGCTTGGGTGTGCCAAGGACCCCATCACCAGGGACCTTGGAGGTGCGGGTGCCAAGTGGTGTGGCAGAATGGCCTCCTCTGCCCACTCCCATATCCTGAGAGTGCGGGTATGTTGTGTGTTCATGCTGAACCTTTGTGTGTGTGTGTGACATCGGGCGTGGAACCCACAGGAGCTCCTCCACCAAGCTACACCCGCAGCCCTTTTTGAAACAGGGCCTTGCTAAATTGTCCAGGCTGACCTCAAACTTCTTACATCCTCAGTCCTCTTTATTTTGAGACATCTCACTGAATTGCTTAGGGCCTTGCTTAGTTGTTGAGGCTGGCCTCACACTTGCAATCCGGGCTTAGCCTCCCAAGTAGCTGGATTACAGGCATGCTCCATCACAGTTGGCTTCATATTAAACTTTTTATTTTTTATTTTTTTGGTACTGGAGATTGAACTCAGGGGCACTCGACCACTGAGCCCCAGCCCCATTTTGTGTTTTATGTAGAGACAGGGTCTCACTGAGTTGCTTAGTGCCTCGCCATTGCTGAGGCTGGCTTTGAACTCGCGATTCTCCTGTCTTAGCCTCCCTAAGTGCTGGGACTACAGGCTTGAGCCACCGCACCTGGCTAAACTTTTTGTTTTTGTTACCAGGGAGCAAACCCAGAGGTACTTTACCACTGAGTTACATCCCCAGTCCTTTTTATTTTTTATTTTAATTTTTTTGGTGGTGGGGGTGATTGAACCACTGAGGCACTTAACCACTGAACCACGTCCCACATCCTCGGCCTTTTTATTTAGAGACAGGGTCTCACTGAGTTGCTTAGGGCCTAAGTTGCTGAGGCTGGCTTTGAACTTGGAATCCTCCTGTCTTCTGAGCTGCTGGGATTACAGGTGTGTGCCACCATGCCCAGCTTTATTTTGTATTTTGAGACAGTCTCATTAAGTTGCTTAGGGCCTTGCTTAGTTGTTGAGGCTGGATTTTGTGGGGGGAGGTGGGGGGGTACTGAGGATTGAACTCAGGGACACTTGACCACTGAGCCACCTCCCCAGCCCCATTTGGTATTTTATTTAGAGACAGGGTTTCACTGAGTTGCTTAGCACCTCGCTTTTGCTGAAGCTGGCTTTGAACGCGCCATCCTCCTGCCTCAGACTCCCAAGTAGCTGGGATTATAGGAGTGCACCACTGCGCCCAGCCTTTGTATTAAACTTGAGTAACTGAGCAGTAATCATTGAGAGCATTGGTTGGAGTTCTTCTGAATTCCTTACAAGCTCCAATAAGAATTACCCTACAAACGGGCTGGGGCTGTGGCTGTGGCTGTGGCTCAGTGGTAGAGCACTCGCCTTGCAAGTGTGAGGCACTGGGTTCAATCCTCAGCACCACATAAAAATATATAAATAAAGCTATTGTGTGCATCTAAAACTAAAAAAATATTTAAAAACAAAATTACAAGCCGGGTAAAGTGGCGCAAGCCTGTAATCCCAGCACTTAGGGAGGCTGAGACAGGAGGATCGTGAGTTCAAAGCCAGCCTCAGCAATGGCGAGGTGCTAAGCACCTCAGTGAAACCCTGTCTCTACATACAACACAAAATAGGGCTGGGGATGTGGCTCAGTGGTTGAGTGCCCCTGAGTTCAATCCCCAGTACCCAAAAAAAAAAAAAAAAAAATTACAAATATGTCCACAGAAAGCTTTGCTGCCCTCAGATGTCCACCGTGGACCCAGCCAACTGAGTGGGAGCCGTCTGGGTGAAGGGCCCTGCTGCTGGAGGGAGCTCCGTGTCCCAGCCCGCTGGGCACCACCAGCCGAGTGTTGTGAGGCCCTGCCACACACACTGATGGCCACCTGGATGCCGCTCTCACGACAGCTTTCCATTCTCAGCCTTCCCCTTGCCTCATTTGGGGGGAGTTACTGAAAGTGCTCAGGACACTTCACCGTTGAACTACATCCCTGCCCCTTTTTATTTTGAGACGGGGCTTCACTAAGCTGCTGAGGCTGGCCTCAGACTTGCCACCTCCTGCCCCAGCCTCCAGGAAAGCTGGGTCACAGTCGTGCTCCACTATACTGCGCTTCTGTCCCTCTTTAAACAAGTCCAAAGGAAAATGGTTTGTTTAAACTTCCTGGTAGAATCTGCCCTACACAAAAGAACCTTCGGGGTCCTCTGTACTGCCTCCACAGAGCCCCCCATTAAACAGGATATTTGGATAAACACTGAAGGGCTACACAGGTGGGATCAGGCAGAGGGCCTTGTGTGGGCAGCTGCCTGGGACCATCCGGATGGGCCTAGTGCCATTGCAGGGTCTTCACCACAGGGCAGGGTAGGGTTAGGGCCCCAAGCTGAGGCTGCAGGTGCCTCTGGAAACATTCTCCTCTGGAGCCTCCACAGGTCTGCACAGCATGAAGGACTTCTGCCTTCCTGGACCATGGGAATGCTGCTCCAGGGCTGGGTGGGCAGGGTCTGGCCACAGCAGCCAACAAGTGTTTTGAGAGGTGAGATTTATCCTCAGAGCACAGCATGTGGCCCAGCAGTGGCTCCCTTCATGTATGTGGGTCCTTGGCTCTGACAGGGTGGGTGGTTGTCACTCAGGACACCTGTGGGAATCCGAAGCCACCCTAAATCTTGGGTGCTTTTACAACTTCCTACTGAAGAAGAGCTACGGCTCATTTTTCCAAAATCATCTTTTAAGATCACATGTTGCCCAGCATGAGGACAGATGGCTCAGCTCCTTGCTGAGCCAGGCTGGAAGCAGGGCAGGCTCTGCTTGCCCAGCCCACGGAGGTCTACCTGTGACCTGAGCTCAAACATCACATCCAGCTACGACTGGAGGAGAAATCAGCAGACACACAAACTGTTTTCTACTGAAACTTATTATTTGCCATTAAGAACAGCAAACTATGCTGCTGAGAATGCTTCTTTTCAGTGAGCTCTTAAGTGAGGGTTCCCCTGCTGGAGGCCATCTACACACCCTTCCTGGGAACCAGCAGTGGCAGGTACTGCTGCAGGGACCCTCCTGGGCCACCATAGCACAGAGCCCCAGAGGGATGGAAGTGGTCCCAGCCTTCCCTCCTGCTCCAGCCCCAGCCATCTCTGGAGAAGATGAGGGAGGGTGGAAAGAGGAGGGACAGCAAGAGGAAATGAATTATGTCATCACACCTGGGGGAGCTGCTGGGTTCCACCTGCCCACCAGGCCAGCCCAGGATTTAGGAAAGGCTCCTTCAGGGGCCAACCCCAGGGTCCCCACCTGCTGCATCAGAGGTATCAGGTCTGGAGATGTCAGGACTGGGAGCTGACCAGTGTCCTGGCCGAGGGCCTGGGAGACAGGGCTAGTGGGAGGTGCTTGGGAATGCTAAGGGGCCTGTGCGTGGTCCACATACCAGAGTCAAAGTGCCTTCACCCTTCCAGCCCAAACCACATGGAACCTCAGTGACCAGGAGGGGTGAGTGTCCCAGGCGGAGGGCAGCTCTGCACCCATTTCCTCCCTGACCCAGGCAGGGGGTAAGAAGCAAGCAGCAGGCACAGTATCCCCACCACCCCAAGGGAGGAAGGAGGGCTGGCTCTGGGAGACGCCTGGGGCACGCCAGCTGCCTGAGGCTCAGCATCCACCCTATATTCTCCAGCCACTGTTCCTGAACGCAGTCCTCCCAGGCCAGGAGAAGCCTTGCCACAGTTCCTTCACCTGATTTCCCACCGAGGTAGCCCTTGATCAGCTATGCCGGACAGAGGGTCGTGGTCCTACAGCTCACCTTGCCCAGCATGAGCAGGGTGAGGCCAGTAGCTAGCGCTCCACACGCCAACATGGTGGTCCTGAGCCTCTGACCTGGGAAGTGCCCAGAAATTCATGTCTGTGTTGAACAACTTCAAACAGGGCTTTAATTCCAACCCAACACAGGACCGGCACCTAGGAGCAAGCAGGGCCAGGGCCAGTGCACTGAGGCCGGCTGGCAGCGCCACATGGAGACCTCTAGATGCTCCCGGCCCCTGCACAGGCACCCATGCTCGGGCTGGCAGTCTGACTCCTGTGGTAAGGCCTCCAGGGTGGCAGTCCTCGGGCCCTCTGGGCGGAGGCGGCAGGGCGCAACTCTAGGCAGGGGAGGCTGGAGGGATGGAGTGCAGAGGCTGTGCACTGAGGCTGAGCTGGGTTCTCAAAGGCGCCTGCAGCAGGGGCCGAGATGACGGGCCCCAGCCCAGGGTGTTCAGAGGGACAAGATTTCAAAGTCTTCATCTTCTGAGTCAAAGAATCTTTCCAGTCGCTCTACATCAGAAGAATCTAGAAGGAACAAGGCAAAACCTCTTCAGACACTTGTGGCTACTGGGACTGTGGGGCAAGGAGATGCCGGAAGAGGGGACAACCTGGGGCAGCCCTGTCCTGCCTGAGGCCTCATACCCAGGAGGAGTCCAGACCTGTGAGCAGGGGAATGTGGGCGGTGGAGGAGCACCACAGTCAGCAGAGGGCCAGCTGCTCTCCCAAGGGGGCCCCAACCCTCTGCGGCCAGTCTGGAGGACGTGGGCAGTTTTTTCAGGCACAGTGGCCTTTGATCTGGGGGCAGCAAGGTGGACACAGACCACGCACACCTACAGAAGGAGGGTGCGCCCAGCTGTGGCCCTGCAGCCTTGGCACTCACCCAGGGACAGGTTCAGGACGTCGGGGCAGGCCAAGTGGGAGGGCTGCTGTTCCACCAGCTCAAACATGGGCAGGGCACCACCAAGCAGGGACAGCTGTTGGGAGACAGACAGCCCTGGTCACCATCTCTGCCCAGAGGCCACTTCAGCCGGGAGAAGGGCCAGCTGGCAAGGCCGTGGTGGACGCAGCTCTCACTCCACTTCACTGGCAAGGCGGGCGGCTCCACTACAAAGGCCATGCAGGGCCCAGCACGGCTCTGCCAGACACACCTGCCCCAGCAGAGGAGGGCACAGGAAGCCCCCACATGAAGGTGACGGCGAAGCCCACCCCTGCGATAACCAGCCAACCAGCCCTGCCTGCAGGCCGTGGGATGCCTCCCGCCCAGCGCACCCCCAAGGCAGAGCAGAGCACCCACATGGCCACAGACCTTTCTGACCCTCTGGCACCAGTCATTGAAGTCATCCTCAGACTTGCAGAAAAACCCCTGGAACAAGAAGAGTTGTGAGCAGTGACCCCCCAAGCTGTGAGCTGGGCTGTGCACCTCAAGGACCCTGCGCCTGCTCCCCCTGTCCTCGGCTGGGCTCAGCCTGCCCACTGACTGGTTTGCCCCGAGACATGCAAATGTAGCATGCACCCTGCAAGCACCAAGTCCCATGGGAATGAGGCAGGCTACAAGGACCCCCAGGGCAAAGTGGAGAGCTCCCCTCTCCCTTGCCCGCGGGGCAGGGTGGGTGGGGCTCCCGAGAAGCTTAAGTGCCAGAGGCTACCAAGAGCCCAGAGCCATCTGAGGCCCCAGGCTGACATTGAGTGCCAGGCACCATCAATTGCTGGAAACTTTGTGGTGCTGGGCATGGAACCCAGACCTCAAGGCTGCTGCACAAGGGCCTCACTGAGCTGGACCTCCCGCCCTGGAAACTGCTCTCAAAGCCACATGGACATTGACTAGGAACTGGGCACCGACAGAGGAGAGCAGGCACAGCAGGTGGGCAGAGCTGCCCAACCTGGACGCACTGTCCTCCAGCCACTGTCCCTCCTTTGGGGTGACAATAGAAACTGTGGAAGCCTCATCTCTACGAGCAGCAGTGCGCACAGCTCTCCACAGTGACCACAGGCAGCTGTTCCACAGCGGGACCTCTGGCCAGGGCTCAGCCCTGGCACTCTGGCACCTGCCGGCCTCCACACATCGCCCTTCTGCTGTCTAGTTTGCCCACAGTGCCCCAGAGGCAGCCACTGCACGCTAGAGACACAGGACAGGCCCTTGACTGGAGCCAGGCTGGCAGGGAGTCAGCCTCATAGCCCCAGCCCACCTGCTCTGCCCACCACCCTCCCCAGGACACCTGGGAGGCACCTGTGGCCAGTCAACAGACCTGCCCCATCTGTCAACGGAACACTGGGACACAGCTTGGGCGACGGCTGTCCTAAGCAGGGCCAGGGCGTTGCTCCCAGCCTTCTCGTATGGCCTCCTTCCCCATCAAGTACATGTGGAGAGCAGGCGGGTCCGCATGACCACACGTCAAGAGCCCTGACTACACAATCAGAGGGGAGATGAAGGAGCCCGTTCTCGGGGAACCATCTCCCACACACAAGGAAACCACGAGCGCCAAGCAGCACAGGGGGCGTGTGCAGGCTGCCTGTCGCCCCCTCTCCTGCAGCACCGCACACCGACACCAGGCAAGGCCCTCAGAGGCGGGGAGGGGCTCAAAGACGGCTCCCTGTCCTGCCTCCGCTGCGCCACGTGAACGCCACACCCCAAGATGCTGGAGAAACGATGCGAATCTGAAGGGTTCCCTTTCACTCTAAAACAAGCTTGGGTAAAAAAGGCTTCAGAACCACCCAGGAGCCGCGGTCAGGACGCACCACGGCGATGGAGGGGTCGAGCTCCCCGATGCCCATTCTGCACGGAGGGTGCTGGCAATGGAAGCTCTCGTCAGGGACGAAGCAGCCGTCAGTCAGCTCCACGGCGGGTTGGGTCGTGTGGGGGTCCAGGTAGATGAGCTCTTCTCCTGGGCAAGGACGGCGGGGTCAGCAGGGACCGGGGACCCCCAGGCCCAGCTGCTCAGCGGGACACGGGCAGGGGCCCCACTCACCAACGCAGCCAATGAAGTAGTGGGCACTGTTGGGCTTCCCACCGATGACGCCCAGGGACTGTGGCATCATGAAGCAGTGCTGTGGAGAGAGGGCGCTGAGCACACACCCGTGCTCCTGAGGCCCCAGGGAGCTTCCAGCACAGGAGGGCCAGCACCCAGGGCCGAGGGAGGAGCAGGTGGCCCTGGGGGCAGGGGGCAGGACAGCGGAGGCAGGCCAGATATACTGGGCCCAGCAAGGAGCAGCAGCCAAGGGGGTGACACAGGCCCAGGACAGGGCCAGCCTATGAGGCAGGCAGAGGGCTGGGGGGGCAAGACCACGACAAGGGAGGGTCATCTTCTGTAGCAGGGTAGGCGCGAGAGCCATGGGCCCTTCGGCTGAGCCACACCCCAGCCCTTTTTACTTTTTTTTTTTTTTTTTAATATTTTTTTAGTTGTAGGTGGACACAATGTCTTATTTTATTGCTTTGTATGTGGTGCTGAGGATCGAACCCAGGGCCTCACGCATGCGAGGCAAGCGCTCTACTGCTGAGCTACAATCCCAGCCCCCCTTTTTACTTTTGAGACAGGGTCTCGCTAAGTTGCTGAGGCTGGCTCTGAACATGGCGATCCTCCTGCCTCAGCCTCCTGAACTGCTGGGATTACAGGTGGCACCACTATGTCCCACTACAACAGCCCTTTTTTTTTTTTTTTTTTTTAAATGTTTATTTTTTAGTTGTAGGTGACAGAATATCTTTATTTTATTTTTATGTGGTGCTGAGGATCGAACCCAGTGCCTTATGCGTGCTAGGCGAGCACGCTGCCACTGCGCCATAATCCCAGCCCCTACAACAGCCCTTTTAATTTTTATTTGAGGCAGGGCCTTGCTAAGCTGTGAGGCTGGCCTCAAGCTTGCGATCCTCCTGCTCAGCCTCCCAAGCCCCTGGGTACAGGTGTGGGCCACTGCACCAGGCGGTCAGTAAAAGGCAGTGTTCCATTCCACAGGGTGAGGATCGGAAGAATGACTCCTGGTCTGAAATCCAAGTCGGCCGAAGGCAGTCGGGCTTTCCTTACTCTTGTGACAGACAGACAGAGTTCCATAGGGACCTAGTGGTCACCGTCACCCAGAGCCTATCCCAACTGCCCTTCCTCACAATGCTGCTCATGAGGCTCTAGGAGTGCAGAGAAGGCATCCAGAGCACAGCAGAGGCCCCGGAGGGAGAGCCTGCTGTACCACACGGGCCTTTCTTGCCTCACCTGACTGATGGGCGCCACTGTCAGAGCCACCCTCGGGTGAACTGGCTGGCTGGGAGGGAGGGGCCAAGGTGCGTGTGCTTCCTGGACCCACCTTCAGCGTCTCCACATAGGCCTCGTTGATGTCCGTGAGCCCCAGGCGCAGGGGGATGAGAAGCACCAGGGGTCTCCACGGCGACAGTCGGCTGGTGACCTCGGCTCCGGCAGGGAATCCATTACAGTGCCCGTCAGGATCTGCGGGAAACGCAGCAGCCCCAGCACAAGGAGGGCCGGCCCTGCACACCCTTCCTAGAAGGACAGACAGCAGAGGAGGGGCGGCCTCTGCAAGGAGCAGGCACAGCACTGCCCTGGACACAGCCCTGCCTCTCAGAAACAGCTAGAAACTCACTGTGAGGCAGCACAGCCACAGCAGTGCAAGGGAAGCTCGTGTACTTAGAGGAGAGGGACAGCAGGCGGCGTGCAGGCCACCAGCAGCCTGCCCAGCAAGGAGGCGCTGGAGAGACACTCCTGCCAGCACAGGGGAGCGGGGCAGCGCACACACCTGGCCTAGGCCGACTCCAGGACCAGGCAGGGGACGTGCAGGAGGAGCCAGAGGAAAGGACCACTCCACTCACCACAGATGGAGCCTGCCTGCAGGCATGCCCCAGGCCAAGGCATGCCCAGGACAGCAGGGCATCCAGGACAGGGTGGGCAGCAACACCCCGAGTAAAGATGGGTCCACAAAGTCCCGAACTCAGAAGGAACATTCTTCCAATATACAGAAGGACAGGAAAAGAGGAGAAAAGACTTCTCAAGAAGGCCAACCAGCGCATACAGAAAGGATGACTTAGGAACGCCACCTTCAGCCACAAGCAAGAAATGGCTCAAAGCTCAGCACTCATGTGGGGATCACTCAGGCTGCTCATGACCACCAGAGAAAAAGGTCCCTCAAGACAGACACCACCTTGTCCAGGTGACCCGGCATGGCATCACTGACAAGGGCACACTGAGGACAGACTGCCACCCAGGGGTATTCTCAGTCTGCACACTTAACCTGAACCCAGCCCGAGCAAACAGGTCCAGCTTGAGAAACATTAACTGAACTGGATTCTTCAAAACCATCAATGCAGCCAGGCATGGAGGTGCACGCCTGTAATCCCAGCACTGTGGGAGGCTGAGGCAGGAGGATCGTGAGTTCAAAGCCAGCCTCAGCAATGGCAAGGTGCTAAGCAACTCAGTGAGACCCTGTCTCTACATAAAACACAAAATAGGGCTGGGGATGTGGCTCAGTGGCCGAGTGCCCTGGAGTTCAATCCCTGGTACCAAAAATAAAAAAAACCCAACCATCAATGCTATGAAGGCCCAAAACAGAGGGAGAGCTTTCTAGATTAAAGGAGACTAAAAAAGCTGGGCGCGGTGCCACAAGCCTGTAATCCCAGTACTCAGGGAGGCTGAGACAGGAGAATCGCGAGTTCAATGCCAGCCTCAGCAATGGCGAGGTGCTAAGCAACTCAGTGAGACCCTGTCTCTACATAAAACACAAAATAGGGCTGGGGATGTGGCTCAGTGGTCAAGTGCCCCTGAGTTCAATCTCCAGTACCAAAAAAAAAAAAAACCCCAAAGACTAAAAAGTTGTTGCAATTCACTGAACTTTTATAGCACTAAAACTTCTCAAGATAGCTCACTAGGAAAAAAGGTTTGGACTTCCTGTTTAGCTCTGATTTCTAGATGCACACTACTTTCCAAGAGCCAATTCTAGAGGATCAGAGTCCTGCCGTCTCTTCCCCAGAACCTGGGGCGCACGTCCACCCGGGCTCTAGCTGTGGCTGTGGCTCTGGCCTCTACTGCCTGTCTGGGGCGACGCGATTTCTTCGCTGCTGAGGGCTTTGCCCTGAGGACTCAGGCAACGCTCTCTCGATGGTGGTCTCCTCGCTGGCTGGCCTTCTCCACTCTAGATGGCCACGCCAGCCTGTCACTCTGCCCTCAGCACACGTGGAAAGGCCTGCTGTGACCTGGGCCCTGCTGGTCCTGCTGCCCATGGAGCCTCAGGCTCCCTGCCTTGCTCAGGTGCACCCTGCCTGCCTCCCACAACACCAGGCCTCAGAACCCTGAGCACCTGGCAGGGCAGAAGAGGGACCCATGGTCATGGGAGCCCTTGCTTAAAAGGCAGGGGTCCTTATGTGAAAGGGCACAGAAGTCTCTGCTCTTTCTATACGGAAATAGCACCAGGAAGGTGCACATTCAGGTGTTCCTTGATTTACAGACAGACGGGGTCTTGCCAGAAGCAGAGGTGTACACCTGTGACGCCAGCAACTCAGAGACAGAGGCAGGAGGACTGTGAGTTCAAGGCCAGCCTGAGCAATTCAGTGAGGCCCTAAGCAAATCAGGCTTTCAAAGTAAGTGAAGAGAGCTGGGGCGTGGCTCAGTGGTAAAGCGCTCCTGGGTTCAATCCCAGGGCCATACCAAACCAAACCACTAAGCGAAGTCTTGAGCACTAATGACTCAACTCTTACCAACTCAGGGGACCTCCTCCTGTTCTAGAAATTTCCATTGCACACAGCAGGCTCTAAGCCAGCTCCACTCTGTTCAACTCAGAGAACCTACCTTCAGCCCCTGCACCCCTTCCCTGCACCCTGCTCGGTATGCCTGCACTCCCTTGTGCTGGTTCTGACCCATACCTGCTCATTGGCAATCTTGCCCTATCAGGGGAATGACCACTGTCAACTGAAGCCACAGAGGTCCAGAGCCAGCACTGCTAAGGCCGGCGCACCTGCTGTGGACGTTTCCCCTTGCCCTTCGGTCAGCAGCTCCCCTGAGAGACCTGCTTGATGGAGCTTCTCAATGCCTACTCCTTCCACAAGCAGCTCCAAGAAACAGCCACGGTGCTGTTCTGTGCAGCTTTTGCTTTGCCGCTGTCCCTCCAGGCTAGTGGCCTTGAGGATTATCTCGGTAGTGAGAGGAAGAACAGCTCACTTCCTACCTCGTGGAGCCCTCTGCTCCTCTCACAGCCAGAGGCTGTCGGAATTATCCCATGAAACCCCTGGCCATGCCACACCAAGCTGAGCAACCCCCTGCCTCTCAGCCAGTGTCTGGGCCACCCTTACACACAGGAGTCCAGCCTCTTGCCTCTGTCCCTGTGATAAGCACATCACTTCTGATAGGACCTGGTCAGCTCCAGGCAGCCCCCCAGGCCCTCCAGGAGCTGTTAAAACATGCAGACTCGGGCTCCTCCCAGGACTGATCTACATCCTCCTGGCAAGACCTGGGTTCACAGACTGCTCAGTCCCACAGTGCTGCTCAGACAACTGCAGGTCTCAGGATTCAGTGAAGCCAAGAGTTGAGGGTGTGACTACAGACCTTCAGCAATGAAGGATGAGAGGGAATGGCTCCCCCAGCAAGGGCCGGGTGGGCGCGCGCAAGCACACTGACACAGCGCCCCAGTTAGTAAGACAGTCAGGTCTTCACTGCCAGGAGAAGAGTTCCAGGTACCAAGGAGCTTCTGTCTTCACTGTCCTGGGATTGTACCCGGGGGGCCCTACCACTCTGCTGTACGCCAGCCTCATTTTTCACTGTGATACCGAGGCTCATCATGTTTCCGAGGCTAGCCTCAGTCACCACCGTCGTGCCTCAGCCCTCCAGGCAGCTGGAATCACAGCTGCACCACCAAGCCCGGCTGCATAGTTTTTGAAAAGCATCAAAAACACTGAAAGAGCCGGGCGCGGTGGCTCAAGCCTGTAATCCCAGCTCTCAGGGAGGCTGAGACAGGAGAATCGCGAGTTCAAAGCCAGCCTCAGCAATGGTGAGGCACTAAGCAACTCAGTGAGACCCTGTCTCTACATAAAACACAAAATAGGGCTGGGGATGTGGCTCAGTGGTTGAGTGCCCCTGAGTTCAATCCCCAGTACCCAAAAAAAAAAAAAAAAAAAAAAAAAAAAAAAAAAAAAAAAAAAAAAAAAAAAAAAAACACTGAAAGAAAGCAAGCCGCAGTGTCAACGGGGTCACCTGTGAGTGGCCAGGTCAGTGACTCGACCCGGCACAGGGGTGCACACCTGTGAGCCCCGCCACTGGGGAAGCCAAGGCAGGAGGAATCCCAGCTAGAGGCCAGCCTGGGCAACTTCGCAGGACCCTGTCTCAGAAGAAAAGAAAAGGACTCGGGGTGCAGTCCAGTGTAGTGACCTGGGTGCAGTCCCAGCACTGCCGGGGGAAATCTGGCTTCTTTCTTTGTCCTTTTCATGAATTTCATAGATGAGCAGAGGCAGGGCTGTGGCTCCGTGGTGAGCGCTTGCCTGCATGTGTGAAGCCCTGGGTTCCATCCTCAGCACCACACAAAATTAAAATACAAATAAAATAAAGCCACTGAAAAATAAATAAATAAAGGGACGGAGGAAAGAGGGGAAAGGCAGAAGGAAACACACACTGTTAATGGCCTCAAGCCTGCAGGCCCTGGGCACAGGATGTCCCGGAGTCTGGCTATAGTGAAGCGTCTGCATGGGGCCTCGCTCCTGCCAGGTCCTGCTCCTCCTCACACTGTCAGCGGCATCCGCCAGGAGGACCTGGATGAAGTGGGGCAGGAGGGCCATCGCTGGCAGGGGAGGGGCCCGCCTGTGCGAGGTATGTGTGCAGTGGCTTGCACACCACAGGGGAGGAGGCCCCCTCCACACACTGTTAGGGCCACGGCTCTCAGCCTGTCCCTCTTCAGCAGAAGTGGACTCAAGGCAAGAGCCCACACGCAGCACTCCAGAGCTGGCTGACCAGTGCTGGCAGGCCCTCTAGGAGGAAGTGTGCTGCTGGGAGCACCACACAGGCTGCGGGGCTGCACTACAGCAGCGAGGACAAGGCCGCAGCTCGCTCCAGACTCACTGCTGAGCCAGGCTGGGACCGTGCTCAGGCAGGCTCGCCACGCAGGCACACCTGGGTTCTCTCGGGCTCCTTCAGCGATGCCATGCTCTTGCAACCGACGATGGTGTGTGAATGCACAGGCACTTGGCTAGAACCCCTGCACAGGGGTGAGCATGGCACACTTGGACCTACTACTGGCTTCTGGATTTGCTTTTTTGAAAGTATATTGCCCAGGCTGGCAACTCCTGGATCCAAGTAATCCTCTGGCCTCAGCCTCCTGAATGTTGGCATTACAGGTATGGGCCATTGCACCTGGCTTTAATATATGATTTGTAATAAAGATACAAAAAGTGATGCAGAGTATTAACTCATCACTGGAGTTAATACTGGGCCCTCCACCCACAGGGAGTGCTGGTGCTGCTGAGACACAGGACTCTGCAGGCAGGGCCCCTGCCTGGGTTCAGCAGGAAAACACATCCCCCACAATGCGCCCCCCGGCTGACGCTGGGCGCCACTCACTAATCTCCTCCATCACCACCGTGTTGTCCATCGCGATGTGCACGGCCAAGGAGCTCCAGGTGTCGAACACAGCCAGCTTCCTGGAGAGCAAGACACACGCCCATGAGCTCTCCCAGCCCAGACCACCTCCATGACACCCACGCCTGCCTCTGCCAGAGCTGCTCAGGCCAGGGCATGCCCCCACCGTGGACAGGAAGGAAGCTGAGCTGGCCTGTCCCTCCTCACAGGCACCCCGGCTGCCTCCTATGAGGAGAAGACGCACACAGGAGCCCAGCTCACGACTGCAGCTGTAGCCAGTGTGCAGGCAGCCCCGCCCCCGGTGCTGGAGCTGAGAGTCCTGGCAGGACCACCTGTAGCCTGCTGGGCTGCACAGCTGTGGCTGCAGCTGGTGGCTCTGAGGGAGGAGCAGATGGCAGTCAGGATCTGCCCTGATGGGGGTGCTGTGGGGAGGGGCAGAGGACCACTTCAACAGCGAATGACCGGAAAGAAGGGACATTCCAGGCACAGGGGCAGCTGCCTAGGCCCTGAGCTATGAGGACAAAGTACCAGCCAGTGCCTGGGGGACACTGGGGTAGCCATGCAGAGCCCCTCCTGGTGTAGAGCCTGGAGGGGCCGTGGGAGAGCAGCCCACTCCACGGCTCCAGGCCACCATGGTGCTCCAAGTCCACCACAGGTGAGGCAGTGCAGCACCCCAGAGCTGACTTGGAGGGAACATGGACAAGCAGCAGCTAGTGGGCCAGTGGAAGAGCCAGGGAGCCCTAAGGTACCATGAGATGCTGCCAGTGCCTCTGCAGGAGGGCGGAGGTGGGGAGCAGCTCAAGGGACGCTGGGGAAAAGGCTCCAGGCCAGGGCCCAAGCATGTGCAAAAGCCCAGGGTGCAAGTGTACAGGGGCACAAGGGTGTCGCACCAGGGCACAGCAAAATGGCCAGCAGGGGAGCGAGGCCAGCGGGGGTAGTGTGGGGCACACCACCAGCCAGCCAGGAGGCCCAGGACAGCCCAGAGTCGAGGGGCTGTGGTGTTCAGAAGACAACTCTGGCTGCTGTCTGAAAGAGGCCATCGGGATGGCAGAGGAAGAAGGGAGACCGACCAGGAGACAGGACCAAGGCACAGACGGGTGGGGGAAGACGCCAGTCAGGGAGCCTCAGGGGATGTGCGGGGAGGAGTCTGGGGCGAGTCCAGACTTGAGCCCGTGTGCCTGAAGAACAGCTCTGCCAACCCTGCACAAGCAGCTTTGGGCCAGAACCCAGGCCTGCAGCTCTCACAGGTCAGGGAAGAGGAGCCAGCAGAGAGGAGGGCAGGGGACAGGAGGGAAGCAGGCTGGTCTGGCATTTCAGAAAGGGCACAAGCACCTGTGCTAAGGGCTACGCGCCACTGAGCAAGTCAGGGACCAAGGGTGGCTCTGGATGTGGTGAAGCGTGACAGACCCTCACGGGGCTACACAGAGCAGCAGCAGGAGGAAGGCGTCCTGAAAGGGTGGGCGCCTGCCGAGACACAGGCTGTCACAGTGGAGCAGTGGGCACCAGACAGGCTCCACCCAAGAGGCAGGGACATGGTACAGGCCTGGGATGGCTGGAAGACAGACAGGGCAGAGAAGGACGCGTCCAGGAAGAGCCCAAGGAACCTGACCAAAGGAGCTGGGTGAGACAGCAGCCCTTCCGGAGGAGGGTGGCACAACAGCAGGGAGGACCTACGAGGGCCGTTTCGAAATGCAGTGTGTCGGATGCCATGCAGGCTTTGCGGGGATATGAAGCAAGACCCCTCAAGCAAGCGGGTCTTTGAGGGACAGTCACAGCGGGAGGGGGATTGGGAGGTGACGGCCCTCAGCGCAGCAGGGAAGAGGCCCAGAGATGCTGGGACACCAGGGCATACAGCCAGAGGGAGAGGCAGGCAGGCCAAGCAGAAGCGACAGGCCCAGGACGGAGAAGTGACATGCTGCCGGCAACGGCAGAACCAGAGAGACCCGCAGAGCAGGGCTGCCAGGCCGAAGGGCCCTGCACAAGGAAGGCAGGCGCAGGCCAAGCTCCAGACCCTGGGCACCTAGGGAGTGGAGTCCAGCAGACCCTGGACAAGGTGCAGAGGGAACTGTGGCCTAGGAGATAGACGGCCACAGCACCTGCAGAGGGCTGCCAGAACCGCCTGGTTTCAAGCCATGGCAGCCCCAAGTGCAGATCCACGTGCCAAGAGCAAGGGCCTGGGGCACAGACGTGATCTGGGTTAGGGCTGGGTCATTCTCTTTCCCCGGAAAACAAATCCCACTCAGCACAGTCACCTCCAAGGACCCCCAGGGGCCTGCAAGCACAGGCCCAGGAAGGAGCAACATCTCCTGAGGCAACAGGGACGAGGAGGGCCTAAGTGTCAAGGAAAACTCACGCTGCCCCACAGAAGCACAAGGCTGAGCCTCGGTACGCACTTGAGGACCTGGGCCACCGTGTTCGGTCCGTACCACTGGCCTATCGACTTGCCTTCGCCGACTCCCATTTGCGCTGCAGGGAACAGACTGGATCAGTGACGTGCAGCTGCCCTGGCACCCAGCACTCCTGCCCACCTTGCTGGCACATACATGGAGGCAGGAAGGCCTGCACAGGACACCCCCCAGATGGAGAGCACTCAGATGGGAGGCGGGAATGCGGGCTAAAAAGGGGGTGGGACGGGGACAGAGGACATGGCAAGTGCTGTCCTTCACCATGAACTCCAGGAGGGGCTGGAGGGTGCGGAGCCACTCCAGGCTCCAGGGCCAGGCCCACCCTCTCCTGCAGTGGGACAGAGCCCAGGGCGGGGCTCCTTCAGCCGACGCCCACTCACTCCTGCCTGAGCACTGGCCTCACTGGCCAGCAGCAGAGGAGAGCCAACCTTCAGGGTGCACATGGGCCACAGACCGCTCTGAGCAGCAGCACTGCAGGCCACACCCAGGGCAGTGGCCAGAGGCCAGAGGGACCTACAGCCACACGCTCCAGCTCCACAAGACCTGCCAGCTCCTGGGGAGGCCCAGTGCCACTGCCCTCTGCAGAGCCAGGCTGGTGTGTGCACAAGGTCCCCACCTATCTGATGAATGGAGTAGTAGCTGTCCTTCCTGTCCAGGAAGGCATTGAGGACACTGAAGTAACTGTCAGGTTGCCTCTTCCGCTGTACCCACCTCCAATCTATTGGAAACAGATACTCAAGATCAGTTCAAGAACAAATGTGGAAAAAAAAGTACTGCTTTCACACACCACACAAGATTCAGTCTTCAGGCTTTTGGTGGTGGTGGTGGTGGTGGTGGTAGGGATGGAGCCCAGGGCTTCATGCATGCTAGGCAAATGTTCTACCACCAAGCTACAACCCCAGCCCTTTTTATTTACTTTTTATTTTGAGAAGTCTCACTAAGTTGCTGAGGCTGGCCTCAAACTTGCAATCCTGCTGCCTCAGCATCACAAGTCGCTGGGATTACAGGCAGGCTCTGAAATCTTGAACCTTTTTAAAATTAAACGCCAAACTCTCCAGAATTTCAGATCTATACATCAACCCATCAAAACAAATCCAAAAAAAAAAAAAAAACCAGAAAATGGTTTAACAGTAATTTCTAAAAAATCAACACTTACCAGCATTTTTTAAAGTCGGTTTTGAACTGCAAACTCCAGTGGGTCACCAATGAGGAACCCCACGCTCGCTCTCGCCTGTGGTTGGGTGTGATGTGCCTGAAACATCCCTTACCACAGCCCCTCCCCTGGTGCTGAGACTCACCTCGGCCTAGGTGCCGGCACACCAGGGCCTGAGCAAAGATCATCTGTCCACAGCGCAGCATGCAGCCCCAGCCCGTGTCTGAGGTGGGGCCAGTTCCCCCTGTCATGGTGGACAGAGAGAGGCACTCAAGACCAGAGGATATAACAGAGGCGGAGCCAGGGCAGGAGGCACTGACCCCTCATACACCAGCTATTCTGGGCAATATGCACCTCTGAGGACTCAGGCAGAGGCCGCACATGCCGGGAAGCAGGATGTCCTGACACAGGAGCTCGAGAGGGGTGAGGCGTGAGCAAGCCTGTCAGCAGGCCACAGGAATGCCCAGGCCCTACCACTAGCCCAGAAGACAGAGCTGAATGAGGAAGCCACCTTCCAGCTGCCAGAAAGCAGAGCCACAGGCACCACCACACTGGTGCTGCTGAGCACAGCAGGGCCAGCACAGCAGTGGCCAGCCACCACTCTGGCCCTCCAGCACGTCAGGTCCACTTGTCAGGGCCCACCTGACCACACGTGTGGGACTGTGTGCAAGGTAACAGACGTGGCAATGTCCTGCCAGCCCGCAGAAGGGGTGCTTCCCACTGCAGTGGGGACCAGATGGGACCTGCACCTGCCTCACCTGACAGGCAGCACACGTGGCCCTCAAGAGCTCCAGGGCTGCTCCACTCACAGGGACTCATCCCAGCCCTCTCACCTGCATGGCCAGCGAGGAGGGCAGCGTCTACCCTGGCCTCCTGTCCAGTACCCTGGCCATCATGAACAGGGCCGTGCTTATAGCAGGCCTGCAGGTGTGGACTGAGCGAGTGTGGAAGGAGCAACTCTCCAGACCGTACCTGACGGTCTCACCCTAGGCTGAGGTCCTAGCCTGAGGGAGCGGCACCTCACCCTGCACTCGAGGATCCTAGAACACCACGCTGCTGGGCCTACTTTACTTCCACCTCACCTTTTTTTATTCTGGGGAGAGGGGCTGGTTGCCAGGGATCTAACTCAGTGGCACTTAACCACTGAGCCACGTCCCTAGCCCTTTTTATATTTGAGACTGGGTCTTTTTTTTTTTTTAATATCTTTGTTTTGTTTATTGTTTTTTTTATGTAGTGCTGAGGATCGAACCCAGTGCCTCACACGTGCGAGACAAGCGCTTTGCCACTGAACCACAACCCCAGCCCAAGAGACTGGGTCTTAATAAGTTGCCTAGGGCCTCACTAAGTTGCTGAGGCTGGCCTCGAACTTGCAATTCTCCTGCCTCAGCCTCCCGAGCTGCTGGGATTACAGGTGTGTGTCCCACACCCATTTCTACCTCATTTATGAGAAGAGTGAAATGCCACTGGGGAGGAACCCATTGGTGACCGGCCCTGAGGGCAGGTATGGATCTGGGGCCTAACATCCATGCAGGCTTGGGTCCTCTGATCGTAAAAGGCAGGCCGAGGGCTGGCCCTAGCCTTCTCCACCTACAGGGCACAAGGCATGAAGCATCACTGAAGGGCTCACAGGAAATCGGGTCACACCCCCCTTCTTTCTAACACCCACAGCTGAGCACCTTGCAGACATACTGGACCTACACAAGAACACGTCTTCGCACGCAGACTCAGCACACATCCCAGGCCTCCACCTTCTTCCTGGCCCAGCTCTGTTCCACCTGTCCTTCAGGTTTTAAGCCCCATCTCAACTCCTGATGCTGCACCCCAGCCCCAGTAGTACGGAGGCAGGGTTTCATCTGCAGGTGGAGAAGCACTACCCCCAGGAACCCAGACCCTGGCCTGGAGTACAGCTCCCTACTGGGCACAGGACCTCAGCCATGCTCAGCCGGCTCGCTGGCTTGCCGTGGCATTAAAAGAGGCACGTGGCGCTCTGAAGCCACCTGCGGGGAAGCTCCCTGCAGCGTGTGCTGCAGCCCAGTGGGGTACTCACCAATGGCCGGGAAGTTTCTCCTGTAGGTGAACCAAAGTCTGGACGCCACATCGGACAAGATCTCATCCTTCTCTGGGTTGTTTAAAAAAGGAAGACACACTAAGTTCGTAAGTCAAAAATCGCAGCAGAGCTGGCAACTGCTGTCACCAGATGCCTCTGCAGGCGGCAGGCAGCAGAGGGCGCTGGCAAGGCCATACCTGTGAAGACGCTGTACTTTCTGCCCAGGATCCAAACAGGCTCTGAGGTCTCAGGGAAATCCTCAAACTCAGCAAACCGGAGAGTGTCATAGGTCAGAGTGGCTGTGGGAACCAGACACATCCATGTGACTCTCACAATCCCACAGAGACCAAAGAGACCACCCACGGCCCCTCTGCACCGACAGCCTCCTGAGGCAGCTCCTGTACCAGCACCAGCCTCACAAGGCTGACACCAGAACACACAGGGCAGGGGCCGCACAGCTGCCTGCTGAGGGATGGGGATGGAGGTGGTCACCCCTTTCAGACATCAAGCCACTGTGAGTGTCCGGCAGCTGACGTGATGGGGACAAAGTGGGGCCAGCGTTCAAGGAAACAAAGCCCGGGAAAGCCACCTGACCTTAGCATGTGACTGTTCCAGACTTTGGACATTTAAAGCTAAAATAAAAGTAAAGGAGGCCACATAAGTCCATGACCATCCTGAGGTCACCAAGTGTCACCCCGGCAGCGTGTTCAGAATGTGTAGCACTGTGCATCCTGAGGCCAGCAGACCCGCCCTGGCAGCTCAGATGCCGGGACCACGGCAGGGTCAGAATGCCCAGAGACTGGGGATCCTGGTCCACTTCACTGCTTGGTCAGAAGCAACTAGCTACAGAAGGACAGGGTGCTACTCCCGTGTGGGAAACTGAAAGATGGCCTCCTCTGCAAAGTGCCCAAAGGAAGGCAGATGCCCAGAGGCCTCAATCATGACCTGGCAGGCATGTTCACTTCAAAGCTGCTGCCAAAGGGCACGGCCACCAGCTCTGAGGCATCAGTGGCCTGCTGGCTAAGAAGGGGCTGGCCATAGAGCCCCATGTCTATTTTGCGTCAGTGAAGAAATCAGAAAGGCTCAGGGTCCTCCTGTCCACAGAACCCTGAGGAAACCCATGTCCCACCAGCCAGCAGCAGGCCATAAGACCAGTCACACGTGGCATGTTCGGGGATGTCAAGGACAAGGGCATCTCCAGCTGCCCTTCAGAGAACCCTGAGCACACACACTCATCTGCTGCCTCTTGAGCTTCAGTGGTGCCAACCACCATGTGCTTGTCCTGCAACTTCACAGAGATCTTCTCAAAATCAGACTCCACTGATTTCTCCCATATTGGAATTTTTTCTATTTTTGGTGCTGGGGACTGAACCTGGGGCACTTACCACTGAGCCACATCCCCAGCCCTCGTATTTTATATTTTGAGACAGGGTCTTGCTGAGTTGCTAAGGACCTTGCAAAACTGCTCAGGCTGGCTTTGAATTCATATCCTCCTGCCTCAGCCTCTCAAGTTGCTGGGATTACAGGTGTGTGCCACCACGCCTAGCTGGAATTTATTTATTTATTTATTTGGTATCGGGGATGGAACTCAGGGGCACTCGACTACCAAGCCACATCCCCAGCCCTATTTTGTATCTTATTTAGAGACAGGGTCTCACTGAGTTGCTTGGCGCCTCACTTTTGCTAAGGCTGGCTTTCAACTCATGATCCTCCTGCCTGCCTCAGCCTCCCAAGCAGGGGATGGAATTTATTTTTGAATTTTTGTTGATTATTAAAAATGCTGAACAGTGCAAAAATATAAAAATCATCTGAAGTATTACCACCTGCAGCACACCTTGTGGGCAGACCCAGGTGTGCAGCCCCCAGAGCAGTGGGAATCAGGCGGCACCTGGGGCCTTGCTGGTGTCCCTTACTCGACATAAGCACTCTCTCCACAGCCTCACAGAAGTGACGCAGCTGGCTCAGTGCACCCTCCTGGCTGTGCCGTGGGCATCCTGTGTAGGCTGTGAAGGTGTGGAGCAGGATGGCTCTGGTCCCTGGCATCAGGGTTTAAATTCCAGCTCAGAACTCCGAGGCTGTAGGCTCCTGGGCCATTTAACTTCTGAGCGTGGACGATCTCTTTTCCATAAAGTGGGATCATAACAGCCTTGCCGTGTGGCTGTGACATCACGACACACAGGCTAGCAGGCAGAAGGGCACCAGTGTCAGCATCAAGGAGGTGGAGGTGGAAGGCACATGCCTCACCATACCCAGAGGCTTACCTGGATGCAGCTCATCTGCAGGCTTAGGCCAGCAGCAGGGAAAGAACCCACAAATCCAGGACAGGGCTGTGTTCCTGCCAGGCTCAGCCCAGCTCCACCCTCTGCTGTGCTGCCGAGGCTTCCCCATCATGAAAGCTCGGCATTCACACAGGTAGTGGGGCTGCTGTGAATGAAGCCCACATCTACATCTCCCAGTGTTTACATAAGATTGCTTCTGCACAATCTCTGAATGTCCTTTTAGTTTCCTGAAAAGACAGGCATGGACTTTAATTTGTCTCAACTGAGTTTTGAAAGTCGATGCCTATCTTCAAGAAGCTGTAAGCCTTGGGCACTGCTGCTCTCTAGACCCCTGGTCTGTTACTGAGGAGCCTCCCTCCGGGCTCTGCCCAGCATGTAGACTCAGACCCAGAGAGCTTGTTCTCAAGAGAAAGGACACCAAAAACCTTGTGGAATTACAGCTGATGACAACGCAGAGAGAAACGGCAACCTTAATGGAACACTCTACTGATGGCTGAGGCCCTGCCCAGGCATGGGCTGTAATGAAGCCGTGTTATCTACTCAGGCACTGGGGCACCAAGGAGCACGCTGGGTGGGCATCTCTGCATACCAATTCACAGAACATGGCATCTGCTCTCAGGAAAAGGACCACATCACCAAGTCAACCAAGGTCTCAATCAGGAAACTGAGAAACTTCTATGACATGCAGCTTCCCACGCTAAAAATATAAACAATAAAGGGAGTAGACAGGCAGATGGGAAAGCAGAGGACAAGTGCTCACTCTGAAACAGGCACCAGGCCAGGACAGCTTTGAAGTCGACACCATCATCCCCAAAGCAGCAAAGCGTGGAGCCACCACATGCCTGGGTGGCTCGGCAGCTCTCCCCGCAGGAAGACCAGTTCAGCCTGCAGGTCACAAGCACGTTCCATCCCGCCCTCACAAAGCTCCTGCCATAACTGTGAAGATTATGGGCTGTGTGGCCCCATGAACCAAGTCAGCTTGAGGAAGAAGAAATCAAAGAAAGCAGCTGGGCACAGTGGCCACGCCCATGACCCCAGCAACTCTGGAAACTGGGGCAGGAAGACCCCAAGTTCAAGGTCAGCCCAGGCAACTTAGCGAGGCCCTGGCTCAAAACATTTTGTAGAGGAGTGGGGGTACAGATTAGTGGTACAGCCAAACACCACCCCCCAAAGGGAGCACAAGTATCAACAGTCACCCAGAGCTCTCCCCAGCTTCATGGAGCACCAAGCACAACACCCATCATCCACAGCATCCCTGCCCCAGCCCCGCGCTCCACACTGCTCCTGACCAGACAGTCAGATGGCCTCCTCTGTGAGTCCCAGCTGCCCCAGGACTACTGTGGGTGCTGCTCCCTCCCCCTCCCACCACAGGGCACCCTCCTCAGGGCTGGACCCACTACAGCACTCAGTGTCCAACACCAAGGGCAGGACTGCAGGGCCACAGGGCCTGAACACATTCCCACAAGTGTGGCGTGGTGGTCAAGACCAAACTGCTGGACAGGGGTCTGAGGACACTAGTATCCAGGTCAGGACATGGTGTGAAGTGGCATTCTGGGGCTGAGCTGCGGTGTGACGCAGCAAGGGCAGAACTCAATACGTAAGCCTTTCACCAAAATGGAATCTGACACTACAAACCTGCCTCAGACAGAGGCAGTTGCGTCTCAAGGGCAGAGGCAGCCATCCCACATGCTGGGGGTCCACCCCCGAGCCTCTGCCCTGGACAGTGGCTACAGTGTTCCTGCCAGAAGAGCACCTGGAGGGTCTCTGTCCCTCTGCACTGAGGGACAGGCCCTGGCACCCACAGCCCCCGAGGTGAGGAAGACCCTGCAAGGTGTGTGGACCAGACACCACCAGGAAACAGGCCAAGGCTGTGGCGGGCAGAGCCCCCAACCTCAGGACCTTGCTCTGAATGAGAAAGGAGAGATTTTTCAAAAAAACTTGTGTTTGCTACTGAGGTTTGTTTCTGGAGAGACAGAGCCCACTTGCCAGCAGCATGGCACACACCTGAGCTGCCCTGAGACCACGCTCCTCACCATGGAGTGGGGCAGCACCACAGCTCTGCCAGGTGTGTGTGAGAACCCGGGATGAAAGCAGACCAAAGCTCACAGGCCCGACCGACAGACTGCCCAGCACAGCCACTCCATGCTCTGGGCTCCACACACTTATCCACACTGGGTCCCCAGGACCGTCCCACAGCCCTTGCTGTGATGGACCATCTTTATACCACCTCATGCCACTTACGAAGCAGGCAGACGGCCCCTGAGCTGAGGAGTCGAGCCTAGAAGAGGAAGGCAGTCTCCACACTGCCCAGCAACGGTGCTCACCGGATGCTGCAGCTCAGGAAGTAGCAGACGGCAAAGCACCTCCACCCAGGCAAAGCAGCTCCCCCGAAAGAGTGCCACACGGCCAGCTGCACCCCAGAGGCACGACTTTCTACACCCTCTTCCTGAGGCTTCTGGGATCACAACCCAGGAGAAAGTATTTTAAGGATATGGTAATTACATTTAAAAAAGCGTCGTGATTTAATAGTATTAACCTGACAGGCAGAAAAATAGGGAAATGTACTTAACAAATTTAACTAACCTCTCTTAGTACCAACTGCACTGTCATTCAAAGAAACCCAAAAAATATACAACCAACGTTTCTTTTAAAGCTTACTGTAATATACCTCATTTTGAAGATATTTACTAAAAAATTATGCTGCATAAATATATTTAGACAGGATCTCCCCCTCCTTAGAAAATTCATGTTTAAGACAGCAGTTTGAATGTAAAAGAAGTGACAGACAGTGGGAACTTAACTATGTTAGAAAATGAGAAAACGCTCCTTCGGTGAATGCACAGGACAAAACGTCCACATGAAACCTGCTGACCTGCAGCCACTGGCTCTCCCGCTAACAGAACAGACTCACCTCATGCACAGACCTGCACACATTGCACAGGTTCAGGATACCTCTACTTCTACGATCCTGGACACCGGCACTTCCGTGGCAGACACTGGAGCTGGGACCCACTTCTGCTCCACCTGCACCCACAGAGCCTCTAGGCAAAGCCACACACCACATCCAGGGGACTGCACACAGACTGCAGCCTGTCACAGGAGGCAGTGGGGACTCTTCCATTCATGCTGTCATGCCAATGCTCAAGACGTTTCAGGTTTTGAGGAGTTTTAGAACATTTCTGTTTCTAGATCAAAGACACTCAACCTGTAGTAGGAAGTATGTCAACTATGAATTCGAGTTCTGCTTCATCAAGTACCATACGTGTGCCAGACATAATGTGAGGTGCCAGAGACATGGGCACAGGACACTGGTTCTGTCCCCAAGGAATGGAAATGAAGCTACTTAGGTACTGGCTCTTGACAGCTCTTTGAACCAGGGCATGTTCTTATAAGCCATGCCTGCTGGCTGCCTCCCTACCCCACAGCAGCGCCCTGGGCTGGCCCCTGGCCTCCTCTCTTGCCTACCCACACTCAGACTCTAAGCCACCTCATCTGATGTGGCTTCCTATACATCTTGGCACAGGATTATTATTCTCTTAGCTCCCAGCCTATAAACCCAAAGTCCCCTGGACACTGCTCCACATTGGGCACACACAAAGCCAAAGTTCTGAAGCTCCCCACAAGGCAAGGCCTCCCCATATTTCTCAGCTCAGGCAGTGACCTCTGTCTGGTACCATCTCTCTCTCCTCCCTACCTACCCTTCTCCCAACCTGCAATCGTAAACAAATGCTACTTTCTTGACTTTCAAAACATATCCAGAATTCAACCTCTTCTCCTCACCCTGACCTAAGTCTCCACACCTCTGCTCCCGCTTATCAGAACAGTTCTGTCCGCATCCCTCTGCAACATATTCTCAACAGAGCAATAGCTCTTTGGTCAAACCCAAGTCCAGTGCTCCTACTTCTGCTCTCAATCCTTCCAAAGGGTCAACATCCTACTCAGAATAAATGCCCAAGTTCTCACTGTGACCTAGCAGGGCCCCACAGTTGTTCTTAATGACTTTCCCACCCTCTGCTCTAAGTTCTCTCACCCTAGGCCACTGCACCTGGTGACTCCAGCTTCCTTGCTGCTCTCAGATCAGCTCACTTGCCCTTCCTCCAGCACCACTCTGGGTCTTGATCAGAATGTCACCTTCGAAGTGGGACCTATGCCGGCCCCACAGGCTGCAATTCCAAACCCCTTCTGCACGGTCCACATTCTATAGCCGGCAGGAGCCAAACCTCTTGCTGCTCATCCTGGCCCCCAACAGGATTGTTAGCTGCCCCAGGACAGTGCTTTTCATTTGTTTTGTCCACTTCTGGAGTCACAGGGTCTGGAACAATGACCAGCACACACCTAATATTCAACAGTAAATGCAGTTTACAGAAGAAATACCTATAAGAACAACCAGTAGCTGCATTACATGTGGCAAGGAAGGCAAATCTTCAAAGATCAAGGGAAGGTGGGCCATTCCAGTTATGTCAGAAGGAGAACCTCATATCCTAATAACATCATATATATTAGGTTTCCCGTAGTTTGTTTTGAACTGGGGACTGAATGAGGTACCACTGAGCTACATCCCCAGTCCTTTCTTTTAAGATAGGGTCTCGCTAAGTTACTGAGGATGGCCTCAAACTTGGCCTCAACCTTCTGGGTTGCTGGAATTACAAGCATGTGTCACCCTACACAGCTCTCTGCATGCATGTTTTTATTACCACCAGCAGAGGCATTCAAATGCAAGCAACTTTTCTACTTTGATCCTGAAAGCAGCAGCATTTGGTGTCCTATTAGGACGTCTTTATCATGTGACTACAGAACTCTATTATTAACTTGAACATGATTTTCACATTCAAGGTAACATGATATTAAATTGTGCTTTCTACCTTAACCATGTCTCTCATATGAATAGCCTTAGGTATCCAAACATTAATACCCCAACAAAGGTAGATAAGTAAATAATTCCATTCCTTTTTCCACTCTGTGTACCCAAAAAGCAGTTCGACAGTGTCTGGTGCTCATTCTAAAAAGCAAACTTCAGAAAACGCACATCTGGCCGACACACTCCTCAAGCAAGAGTTGGAGCTGTGCTTCTTGCCGCCGCCCACCACGGGAACGATGATGACGTGCGTATTCACCGAGCACACGGTTCCCAGGTGGGAGCTTGGTAAGTCACGCCGCAGTCGTTAATAGGACAAAGCGAACGCCGTGCATTCGGACGACAGATAAAACCAAACCGGCCCAAAGCCTTTGCAGCGCGCCGCTGTGCTTGAAGGAAGGCCAAGCGGTTCCTTCAAGAAATGGCAGAACCAACGCTGCTAGAGAACGGAAAGAGCCGGTCTAAAAGGTGCCCAGGGACAAGGGCGAACGACGCGCTGGGTGCAGACCTGCCTCCGAGGCACCTCGCTGTGCCCGCAGCAGCTCCGCACGACCCCGCGGGCTGGGCGCGCTGACATCCCCGTCCCTCCGGCCGCAGAGGCGGCTACTCGCGTGCGAGGAGAGGCGCGCGCGGTGCCTCTGGGGCCCGCCCGGCAACTTCGCGGGAGTTCGGCGCTCGGTGTCCCCACCCGGCGGACCTGGCCGCGCTCCGCCGCCCACCGTGGCCTTCAAGCCCGCGAGCCCGGCCAGGCACTCCCGCGGGCCGAGGGCGAGGGCCCGGTGAGTGCCGCCTCCGCCCGCTGCGGGCCTGGGCCGGGCCGGGCAAGCAAGCGAGAGAGCACCGCCGCTAGAGGCCGGGCGCCGGCCTGCTCACCTGCGTCCATCTTCCCCGGCGGCGGCCGACTGACCGCGGCGTCGCTCCGACGGCCGCAGCGCGACGCGGCGACGGGAAGCCGCGGGGGCCAAGAGCGCCACCGAACGCGGGAGCCGCCATGTCGGCGTACGGCAGCCGCCTGGGGCGGGGCTCGTGGGGCTCTGGGCCGCCGCTCGCTGGGAGTGTGGGGGCGTGGGGGTGCGGGCAGGCGTGGCCATCATGCCGTGCGACGGGGCGCGCGTGTATGTCGCCGTACGGCCGCGCTGGGCCCGGCGGCTCTGTGCGGGCCGCCGCCGCCGCCGCCGAGACGCCGAAGCCGGCGGCCGGTTGCGGCGGACGGGCGCAGCGCGCCGCCATTTTGCCGTACGGCGCAGCCGGCCCACGTCCCGGCCGTGTCGCCGCGCTCCCTCGGGGCGGGCCGGGCGGCGGGCAGTGAGGCCGGAGCCTGGCGGCGCGCTGGGCTGAGCCCGCGATGGTGATCTGCTGCGCGGCCGTGAACTGCTCCAACCGGCAGGGCAAGGGCGAGAAGCGCGCAGTCTCCTTCCACAGGTATGCGGCCCGCAGCTCGGCCCGCCACGCCCCCGGCCCGGCCCGGCCCGCGGGGAAACTGAGGCCGCGCAGCGGGCGCGGGAGGGCGGGCGCGGCTCCGCGTGACCTTGGCCCGGCCGCCGTCTCCAGGCCGGGCGCCGAGCCGAGGGCCGCCGAGGCCGCGCGGCGTCCCCGGCCCGCGTCCCGCCCCGCGCCGCAGGCCCTCGCCGCACCCGGCCGCGGCGCCCGGGACCTGCGCGGCCACCTGCGCGGCCAGCGGGGCCGGGGCCGCGCGCCCCCGGGCGAGGGTGGGAGGCGGCCCGGCAGACCGGCCCGGCCCGTCGCTTCTGAGCACGTGCCCCAGAAGTTGGCACAGGCCGGGCCGGCGAGCGGGCGGTTGGCGGTCGTAACGGCCTCGGGTGTAGCGGGCCGGGCCCCCACCGGGGCCTCCGCGGAAAGGAGGCTAGGAGGTCACGTGGCCCCGACGTCCACACTCTCCGCTGGGGTCCGTCCTGGCCCGCGGCAGCCTCAGGTGGGTTGGAGGACTCCAGGCGGATGGAGCCCAGACGGGCTCGTGTGGGCGCCGCTGTGCCTCGATGAAGTGGTGGACCAGGTCTCCGGTGGCCGACGAAGGAGCTAGGATACCGTCCCTTTGGCGTCTCCCAGCACTGCTTGCCGTATTTTTGTTTTTCTGATTTTCAAACGTTATGGCATCATACACAGGACGTTTACTATCCTAACCATTTTTAAGTGCTCAAGTGGCACTAAATACATGACACTGTATGCAGAACTCTCTTGTGGTAAAGCTGGAACTGCATGAAACACTAACTCCCCATTTCTCCCCACCAGCCCACTGTCTGCTTGTCTCTGGGAGTGAGGACTCTCAGTACTTTACCTATGTGTACCTGGTGTCTGTGTGGATCTATAGTATGTATTGTGAGTACAGATAGTATCTGTCCTGCAGCTGGCTCATTTCACTCGTCATTACATCCTTAGGCTCACCTGGCTGGTGCACAAAACTACAGCCTTTGAGTCTTGCTCTAGAGGTGGGTCCACGCTGGGACAGTCACCATGCCAGGCTCACTCTCCGGCCTCACGCCCCCATCTCTGCGGCCAGCACTGCCTGGCTTCTCAATAGTGGAATCGTCCTCCCTGGTTGAAGTGCCCAGAGTCTGCCTTCTAGGCACACCAGAGGGTTGGTCAGGGGTTAGCTTTCAGCAGCTACTTCTAGTTGTCCTGGTCCCCTCTTGTTGGAGCCTCCTGTGTGCCCATAGGGCACCTGCCACAGCCTGTGAGAAGCCCTGTAGACTGGGGACTCCCAAAGGGTAGACAGTGGATCTTTTCCTCTCCTGTTCCAGTAGTAACTTGTAAGTACACAGTGTTCCTTAAGTTAATAGGGCACTGAACCACTAAGCCACATGCCTAGCCCTTTTTACTTTTTTATTTAGAGACAGAGTCTAAGTTGCTTAGGGCCTCACTAAGTGGCTGAGGCTGGCTTTGAACTCATGATGTCCTGCCGCAGCCCAGCCAGTGTCTGGGATCATACTTGAGTGCCTCCATACCTGGCTCCTTTATGTCTGCAGTGTAGTATTTTTTAAGCAGATGAAGTCAGTGCAGGTTCCATGTTTGCAAAAACACTTGTTTTGATTTTATCATTGGTAATTTTAGGGGGAGACATTTAGTTATTTATGAGTACTTTGTTATTTCTCCATCAGGTTCCCCTTAAAGGACTCAAAACGCCTGATCCAGTGGTTAAAAGCTGTTCAGAGGGAAAACTGGACCCCCACGAAGTATTCATTCCTCTGTAGTGAACATTTCACCAAAGACAGCTTCTCCAAAAGGCTGGAGGACCAGCACCGCCTGCTCAAGCCCACAGCGGTGCCCTCCATCTTCCACCTGACTGAGAAGAAGAGAGGCGCTGGAGGCCATGGCCGCACCCGGAGGAAGGACTCCGGCAAGGCCTCAGGGGCCGTGAGGGGCCGTGGGAGCACAGCAGCTGGGAGAGGGGCCGTGAGTCCCTCACCATCCTCCAGTGGAACCCTGATGGCCCAGCCAGAGCCCCGCAAGCCTAAGCGAGCCACTCTGCAGGGGGACGCCACACCCAGGACCACCCTAGACCCTGGCAGCCAGGAGCAGGCACAGCAGTGTCTGGGACAGACCCAAGAAGATGGACCGGCCACGCCCAGGGCGGGCAGCCAGGGAGAGGCAGAAGGTGCTGAGGAGGCCCAGCGGGGCGGGGCGGACCGGAGTGGGGTGTCCGCGGACGACTTCACCCCCCCGGGGTCTGGGGCCTGCAGGTTCATCGGCTCGCTGCATTCCTACAGTTTCTCCTCCAGACACAGTCGAGAGAGGCCGTCTGTTCCCCGAGAGCCCATGGACCGAAAGAGGCTGAAGAGGGACGCGGAGCCCAGCTGCAGTGGGCACAGCCTGGGGCCCGACAGGAGCGCGGCCCGGAGCCCCCCGCGGTCCTCGCTCACCGCGACGCCGCAGAAGCCTTCACAGAGCCCCTCCGCCCCGCCCGCCGACGTCACCCCGAAGCCCGCTGCGGAGGCCGTGCAGAGTGAGCAGGGCGACGCCAGCCCCATGTCCATCAACGAGGTCATCCTGTCGGCGTCGGGGGCCTGCAAGCTCATCGACTCGCTGCACTCCTACTGCTTCTCCGCCCGGCAGAGCAAGAGCCAGGTGTGCTGCCTGCGGGAGCAGGTGGAGAAGAAGAACGGCGAGCTCAAGAGTCTGCGGCAGAGGGTCAGCCGCTCCGACAGCCAGGTGCGCAAGCTGCGCGAGAAGCTGGACCAGCTGAGGAGAGCGAGCTTCCCCTACCTGAGCGGCCTGCTGCCCCCCAGCCGCGGTCAGTACCTAGCGCGCGCCTCTCCCTCCTCCTGAGAGGAGTCTCCTTGCGGCGCGGCTGTCGCCCGCTCTCTGGGTCTGGAATAGGGACTGGGAGTAGCCACAGTTGGTAGACAGAAGACTCAGGTTAGATAGCTGACTGCACTTGCTCCTGACCGCACAAGGGGCACTGGGTGTGTGGAGGTGTGGGCGGTTCACTGGGGGCCAGCCTACACCACACAGATCATGGTCCTGTGCAGTGGGTCTTTTGTGGACCCCAAAGGTCTGCTCCTGGTACATGCTCCCAGAGCCAAGTTCCACGCAAGTTAGAGTCTCACATAAATAAAACAAAGTAAACTCAGAGAAATGCAGGAGACCCTGAGAATCCTGGGGACCCTTCCATTCCTGGTTTCTGAACATCCTTGAGACTAAATCATTTTGGACACCTGTAGTCGTTTCCTTTAACATCTATCCAGTGTTAAAATGTCTATTCCAGTACAATACATTCTGTTCTGTAAAAATCAAAACACTACAGAAGTGTGCCCTAAGAAGTGGTGAGACCCCCCCTGCTCGCCTACCCCCGCTGTAGCCCTGTTGGTGTTAGAACCTTGGTCTGTGGTCCTCAGACTGCAGCCGGTGCCCTTGTGCCCATGCTTTCCTGCACACATCAGCAGGATGTGTCTGTATGTATTGCCTGTTTGTTTTCACCTTGTTTTACTTTTATATACTTTGGAAGCTGATTTCCCAGTGCTGGTTTTGTGTTGAGGACAGTGTCCTTTCTCTGCCCCACTGCTCGTGTCCCCTGTGTCAGCCAGTGGAGTCGCACTTCTGGTGGTATGAGAGTTTCAGGGGCTTCCGAACCCGTTTCCAGTGCATGCTGCAGCTAATCCTTTGGAGTTATTAATTTTATTGCATTAAGTTTCAGTGACGTCTGAAACTGCTTTTTGAATCTGCTTTTTGAAATCTTTGGAGGTTTTGTTGTGGCTGAAGACAGGGTCTGGTCTTGTAACTCGCCTCTCCACCAGCTTCCTGTCAGGCACTCGGTCTCTTGGTTTCTGCAGAGGGTTCAGCCTTTTCCTGGGGTTCTGGAGGTGCCCTTTCTTCCTGTGCATCTGTCAAGTTCTGCTTTAGGTTTCAAGACCTTGTTATTAGATGTGTTTATTATCATAACCTAGTGTCACAGAGAAACCCTCTGTTAGGTTTGAAGTCTTACTGCCTCCAAGTTCTCAGTCCTTTCCTGTTACCTTATTTGATAACTATATTTTTAATTCAGTCTGAGAATCATCATTTTATAGAGTAATGCATTACAGTTGTGATTACTGATATGTTGGAATTTGGGTCCGCCTTTTATTTTTTAATTTGTTAGCATTTCTTTTTCTGTTCTTCCAGTTTACTTACTTTATTTATTTTTTTATTTGGGGTGGGATACTGGGGATTGAACCCAGAGGTGCTTAACGACTGAGTCACACCCCAGCCCTTTTTATTTTTTTATTTTGAGACAGGGTCTCACTAAGTTGCTGAGGCTGGCCTTGAACTTGTGATCCTTCTTAGCCTGGTGAGCCTCTGAGGTTGCCACCTCTGGTTGTTCTTTTGTTTTGAAGATGAACATGGAAACCTGACTCTAAGTGGTAGAGCTGAATGATTCCCATGTGCTAGGATCCTGGTTCTACCATCTCTTTTCCCCCTCAAGCAACCCTAAGTATTTAGAGTTGAGCATACATTCTTTTGGTTATTTAATAGTTTTTTCAAAAATTCATATTGCAGTGCAGTTTTGAGAGTGGTGAGTTAGGTGTTGTTTCTGCATCTGTGGGCGTAGGGAACACTTGGTCGAGACCTAAAGTGACCCTCGGCACCTGTCTAATGTGGCAGATGCTGCCCCTTTGTGGGTGGGCAAGGGCGCTTCTGTCCCAGGGGTGGAATGTCGTGGCTGGAGCGGGAGTGGGCCTCACGTTCGCCCCTGAAGTGCCCTTTGGTTGGAAGCTCCTGCATGTCCAAGTGTGCAAGTTCTGCTTCCTTCGCCATGTCCTCCCTGGCGCTGGGCATTGAAAGGATGATTTTACATGACCCTAGGTGGTGTAGATTTTGCTGATCCTCTAACTGCTGTGGAAGGCTGCCATGGGAGTTCCGGGGGTGAGGGGCTCTGCCCACTGCAGTGGTCCCAGGGTAGACAGCTGTGTCTTGGACTTAAGGGCAGGGGTGTTGAAGGATCATGCTGGGGGAGCTAAGAAGGAAAGGAGCACCCAGGCCAACGGCTGGGCTGGGCTTAAGTGCCAGGAGGATGGTGGTGCCTTCCCTGTCTTCCTGAGGCGAGCAGGCTCTGAGCCCCAGGGACTTCCAGGTGCCCGTGCTAGGGTATGAACAGGCACCTAGCCTCCTGGGGGATCAGGTGAGGTCAGCATGTTTGAAGCCCTGGGATGGGATGCCTCTCCCAGGAGCCGCCAGGTGGACCCAGGAGAGGAGTGGGGAGGATCCCTTAGGGAAAGGGCTTTCCAAGGGAAGTAGAGCGGGGTGTCTGGACCCCAGGCTCACAGAAGTAGTGGGAATGAGGTGGGTGCAGAGGCGTTGCTGGGGAGGCGTGGCGTGGGGCTCCCCAGAGCTGCATCCATGAGGGGCATGGACAAGTGGACAGTGGCCAGAGGGGCCGTGACCCTGGAGGAGTCTTGCCTGTTAGTGTTGGGGAGTGGACGAGTCCTATGGGTCCCTGTGGAGGTCCTAGGCTGGGCTCCCACCAGCCTGGTGAATGGCGGTGGGGGGGCAGGGGGAGGATGGGTGTGGTGTGCCTTGTGTCCCTGTGCCTCTGTTCCTGAGCCTCAAGGCCAGGCCAGGGGTGGGAGAGAGCCTGGCCCCCTAGCGTCTGCTCAGGTGCTCCTCAGCTCTGGCCTTGGTGGTCTGCAGTGGAAGTGCTCTTCAGTGGTGAGTGTCGTGGTCCTTCAGAGATCCGGGAGGGAAAGGCTGCCCATGTCTGCTCAGTCCTTTCTCTTCAGCCCATCCCTTTACTTGCACACAGGTCCTCAGGGGAGCAGCTGGGCAGGGACCCAAGGCTGGAGCAGGCTGTGGCCTCCAGGTTGCTCCTGCCAGCAGTCCCAAGGGTGTGTTCCTTGGGGCTTGTCCCCTTGCTGGCTGCTGTTGCCCACCTTGCCCTCTGACCATGTCCTTGGTGCAGCAGTGTTGACCTCTGTTGGTGATCATTCAGCCATTTCCCTGGTTTAGTCATTGAACACTTGCTTCAGAAATCCGTGTTCTTCCCTTTCCTTTGATTCATTATCTATATATAATTTTTGTTTTTTATTTTCGTCGGTGGTAGTGCTGGGGATTGAACCCAGGGGTGCTCTACCGCGGAGCTACATCTCTTACCCACCCCCTTTCTTTGTTTGGTACTGGGGAATGAACCCAGGGGCGCTTAACCACTGGGACACATCCACAGCCCTTTTTATTTTTTATTTTGAAACAGGGTCTCACTGACTTGCTTGGGGCCTCATTAAGTTATTGAGGCTGGCCTAGAACTTATGATCCTCCTTCTCAGCCTCCCAAGTCACTGGAATTACAGGCATGCTCCACCATGCCCTCCCCTCCCCTCCCGCCTTTTATTTCTTATTTTCAGAGGGTCTTGCTGAGTCGCTGAGGCTGAGCTTGAACTTGGATCCTCCTGCCTCAGCCTCCAGAGTCACTGGGATTACAGGTGTGCTTGGCCCATATTTTAATTGAGTTGTTTTCTTACCCTTCATTTCTTGAATGTTAAATGTTCTTTGTGTAGTTTGGCTACGAGTTCTTTATCAGGTGTGTTTTGCAAATATTTTCTCCCTGTCTGGCTCTTTACAGTGTCTCTGGCAGATCAGAAATTTTCCGTTTTAACAGAGTTCAGTATATCAAATTATTTTTAGGTGGATTATGCTTTTGCTGTTATTTCTAAAAACTCAAGTCCAAATCCAAGGTTGCCTAGACTTTCTCCCATGTTTTTCTAGGAGTCTTATAGTTTGCATTCTTTTTTTCTTGGTACCAGGGATTGAACTCAGGGGCACTCGACCACTGAGCCATGTCCCCAGCCCTATTTTGTGTTTTATGTAGAGACAGGGTCTCACTGAGTTGCTTAGCACCTCGCCATTGCTGAGGCTGGCTTTGAACTCGCAATTCTCCAGACTCAGCCTCCCAAAGTGCTGGGATTACAGGTGTGCGCCACTGCACCCGCCTAGTTTGCATTTTTATTTTATTTTATTTTTTTAGTTTAGATGAACACAGTTCCTTTATTTATTCATACGTATGTGGTGCTGAGGATCAAACCCAGTGCCTCACACGTACTAGGTAAGCACTGTACCACTGAGCCACAACCTCAACCCTTATAGTTTGCATTTTACATTTCGGTCTGTGATCCATTTTGAGTTAATTTTTGTAAATGTCTGTGTCTGATCCTTTTTCTCTTTTGTGATGACCCACGTGTTAAGCAGGTTGTTTTTCTTCATCAACTTGCCTATGCTTCTCTTGTCAGGAATCAGCAGCTTTTCCTAGTGTGGGGTGTCCCTCTCTCGGGGTGACCGTTGGTCTTGTTCTTGTTCCGTTCCACACAGCGCTGATTCCTGTAGCTTCACAGGAGCCTTGCAGTGGGACAGCTGCCCACCTCGTTCTTGTCCTGTGGGTTGCCCTGGGTTTCTCGCCTTCCCCTCTACCTGGAGTGTCAGACTGTAGCATCTCCAAAGCGGTTTGCTAGGGCTGTGGTTTTGTGTTGAATGCATCAATCAAGTTGACTGACATCTTAACATGTGAAGTCTTTTTTCAGTTCATGAACATGAGATACTTCCATTTATTTAGCTCTTATACAACATCATTTTTATTAGTTTTTTAGTTTTATCAAAGTATACACATATTTTGTATATGTGTTTCATTAAATTTATTCCTAAATATTTCCACTTTGGGTGCAAATAGGAATTTTGTTGTGTTCTAGTTTCAGGTTCCAGTGGCTCATTGCCAGTGTACAGGAAAGCAAGCAACTGTGTGGTAACTGCGTCTTGCAGCCTTGCTGGAGCTGCCTGTTAGTTCCAGGAGCTTTCTGTGGATTCTTGAGCTTTTGCTGCATTCGTATTGTCCACAGCCAGTTCTATTTCTTCCTTCCTAGACCACATGTCTTTCTTTTTCTGCTCCTATTGCACCAACGAGGGCTTCGGGTGGTGGTGAGCAGTGGGGAGAGGGAGCAGCCTTGTCCAGCTCCTGGTCATGGCAGCAAAGCTCCCCATCCTCACCGTCAAGCAATGGGATGCTGTGACATAAGAACTGTGGGTTTGATCTTGCCTGGCTCCTGGCACAGTGCTCCTAAGACTCTGCATTTCCTGAGTGATGGCAGAAAGGAGAGTCTCTGGTGTTTTTCACAAGGCTTTTCAACCATATCTCAGTTATGCTTCTGAGGCTACTCCTGGAGGTGGGACTGGTCACTGGAGGGTTGGAGCTGAAAGCTTCATCGACTCCACCCTGGGTGTGAGCTATAGACTAAGCTAACCACTGGCCCAGTGATGAACCAGTGCACCCACACAGTGAGGCTCTGTACGGACCCTAGAGGGCAGAGGGCTGCCGTAGGAGCCAGCATGGGAGGTGCCTGAGGCCGGGAGGCACCTTCCCCCACACTGGCCCTCCATGGTCCAGACATCCAGTCATTCCATCGTGGTCGAGAGCACACAGTGTATGGTTTCTGCTTTTACATGGGTTCCGGGGTGTCTTAGGCCTGGAGTGTGGCTGTCTTGGTGAACATCCCCGTGAATCTGAGAAGAGTGAGGGCAAAGCCATCCCAAGAGGCCTGCTCCGTCCGTCAGGGCCAGGGGGCAGGGGCACAGAGCTGCTGCTCCAGGGTGCCTCACCCAAGGGCTGACACGCCTTCCTGAGGAGTGTCCCCTGTGGGTCCCCAGGGTGTTCCCACCCTGGTGTCTTTTCTGCATTAAGTGCTTTCTCTAGTTGCGATAGCATGGTGTACCTTTCTCTTTTTTTTAATGTGTCTCTATTTAAGATGAGCTGCTTATGGACAGCAGATAGGTGGATTTTATTTTTAAATCTGCTCTGGTGTCTGTCCTTTTTTTCAGGTTTTTAATTTTTTTTATTTTTTTTATTTTTATTTTTTTTTAAATATTTATTTTTTAGTTGTAGGTGGACAGAATATCTTTATTTTATTTTTTATGTGGTGCTGAGGATGGAACCCAGTGCCTCATGCATGCTAGGCGAGCATGCTACCACTGCGCCACAACCCCAGTCCCTCAGGTTTTTATTATTATTTTTCCTTTTTGTGACTCTGTTTGACAGTGTCTCAGCTGGTGTGCTTGGGCCAGGCCCAGCTGCTAGGTCTGGGTGGGCCTGTGTGCAGCTGCCTCTCCCAGCACCCTGCCCTCCTGTGTCCCCACTCACGAGCATGCCAGTCCTGCTTCTTCCTGGAGTTGGCATTTCACATTCATGATGAGGCTGCTTTGCACAGCACTGTGCCATCCAAAGGTGCAGCATGGGCCTGTGACGGAAGCCCACTGTCCCTGTGTCCCTGCAAGTCGCGCTTGGTGTCAGCAGGAGGAGAGGAGAGTGCCCACCTGCCCGCCCTCCCCCGCGGGGTGCACACTGCTTCTCCAGGCACTGAGCACCCTCCAGCCCTGCAGGCCCTGGGGAGACTGCTCGGTCCCTAAGCTCAGCTCCTCTCAAGCCTTGTCCCTGGGCTTCTGTAGTCAGGGCGATGTGCTGTGTGAGGGTGTTCTGGTCTCCAGCGTGCTCGATGTTCTCTGCCACCCCTGCTTCTGAGGTCTGCTGTCTGCTGCCAGTGTGGGGAGATCCTCAGCCATTGTCCCTCCCCGTGCTTCTTGTGCCCCTTCCTGCTCTCTCTGGTACTCCCACTGCTCTTGTGGGATGCTCTGGGCACTGTCCCAGGGCCTGCTGGTGCTGACTCCGGTGTTGTGTGGTGCCCCTTGTTCCTCTGTCCTTCAGTCGGAGAGGTTTCTGGTGATTCTTCCCTCAGCCCTGAGGAGCCGCTGAAGGCAGTCCTTTCTGCAGCAGTGTTTTTGTCTGAGCACTGCCCGCCACTCCAGTGCATCTCCTGTGTGGCTGTCTGCTCTCACAGGCCCCATGCCCTCCAGTGCAGTGCTGAACTTGAGAGTCATTGTTCCACATCCTCAGTCTGATGGCTCCAGCACCCAGCCAGAGACCTGAGGTGAGGCTTGCTGGGGCAGAGCCCTGAGTGGGCAGTGCCAGGCTGCAGCCCCAGGAGAGCCCCTGCCTGCTGGCACTCAGCCTCCCTGCTGCTGCCACTGTGTGGCCCTGCACGAAGGCCCTGCAGCTGCTGCCCAACTCAGCAGACCTAGCTGTGGTTGTGTTAAGGAGCCATTTATGGCCCTCTCCTGGTTCTCCAGGTTTAGGAGCCACCTCTGGCTCCTTCCCTGTGAGCCCACAGGAGGTCATTTTGGTTTTTGTCTCTTTTTTGTTTTTCTTGTTAGATGGGAGTGTGTTGGGCGCACTCCCTGCCAGAATTGAGACTGGAAGCTCCCCACATTATTTTTGGTCTGGTTGTTGATAATATGTGAAAAGGTTGCTAACTTTAGAACTTAGTCACTGTAGCAGATTCTCTTACAATTCTGATTGTTCTTGAGTCTTTTGACTGAGTAGATGGTCACGCCTGGTGTCCACAGATGATGACTACGTGGAGCTTTTGGTGCTGTTCAGTGCTGCAGAAACACTTGCCCTACTCGTGGAGCTTTTTTTTTTTTTTTTTAAATATTTTTTGGTTGTCGGGCCGGGATTGTGGCTCAGTGGTAGAGCGCTTGACTCGCATGCATGAGGCCCTGGGTTCGATCCTCAGCACCACATAAAAAGAAATAAAGACATTGTGTCCATCTAGAACTAAAAAAATATTTTTAAAAAAAAAAATTTTTTGGTTGTCAATGGACCTTTATTTTATTTATTTGTATGAGGTGCTGAGAATCGAACCCAGTGCCTCACGCGTGCTAGGCAAGACGCTCTACCACTGAGCCACAACCCAGCCCCCCTCGTGGAGCTTTTGGTGCTGTTCAGTGCTGCAGAAACACTTGCCCTGCCCTCCTTGTGGGCTCCGGTCTCTGATTGGGTGTACACTCCTCCACTTCGGGGCCGACACAGCCAGGGCCTCCGCAGTGCTGGGAAGAGCCGGCAGCTCCCGCGCGCCGCAGCAAGGCACTGCCTCTCCCTGGCACAGCCCTTGCCGGCCCTCAGCCTAGCGTCTCCTCCACGATGTGCTGTGCAGTGGGTGACATTTTCTTGTGTGACAGTGGGAGACATCCTTGTCGCCAGAGCAGAGTGATGTGAGGTGGCCCCACCAGGAAGGGCCCTGCCCTAGGCCCAGGGTGTGCCTGTGCTGGCCCAGCAGCAGGATGAGCACAGGAGGAGTGGAGGCCATCCCACTAGAAGACAGGGTGCAGCCAAAAGCTGTCCAGGGCCGTCTGCCCGGCTCACTGCGGCTCCCTCTGCTGTGGCCAGTGGTGGCAGAGGGTGCAGTCTCCTCCTCTGCATGGCACAGCTGACCTCCTGGCCTGTCCCTGCAAAGCTTCCAGCTCTGCAGCCCTGTGCGCGTCACTTCCTCACGAGCAGTGCTCTTCTGAGTGGACTACAGTTCCCAGCATGCTCCTGGACCTAGCATCTGCTTCCCGCCGCGCCTCCACAGCCAGGTGCAGACATTTCCTGGTCGGTAGTGGCAGAAAACAACCTTGAGGAACCTTGCCGTGTGCTGGAGTCTGAAGACTGGGGATGGGTAAGCCTGCTTTCAATGTCTTGGGCTAGGAAATGAAAGTTTAAATTTCTTGTACAAAATCTAAATTTTTATTTTTGCATTTTGGTTAGATTTTAATAAAAGAAAAATGAGAGCAGAAAAACATGCGGAGAGAAGCCTGCCTGGTTTCTTTGAGGAGCTGGAAGTTGCAGACCTGCTAGATCCTCATTCATGACACTTTTGCTTCATTTTTAAATTCACTTTACTTTTGTAACGAAGTCTGATTCACACAGAGGGAACTGTCCAGCTCTTGTCATACGGTCTGACGAGTTTCAGCACACATCCAGGCTCCAGTGACCACACCACCAGCCCCGGGTGTCACTGAGGACAAGGCTGAGAGGCAGTGCCAGGACCCAGGGAGTGGGAGGTGGGCGGGGACCAAGGCTCTAGGCCCCAGGTCCACTCAGGGTGCTGCCTGGTGAGGTGCAACTGACTCGTCCAGCCTGCCTTTGGTGTCCACATCAAGGTCGTGACAAGCAGAGGGTGGGAGGGCAGCGAAGGTGAGGGGTGGCCTGCAGTGTCCTGTTGCAGCCCTTAGGGCCCTGAGCAGCACCTGTGCCTTCTGGAGGACCTGCTGGACTTCAGTGGACACACAGGCACCTTACCTGCCTGCCTTGTCCAGTGTCGGCCATGTCCAGGCGCTCCGGTACCTCCAAGTGCTCCAGCCACAGGTCTGTTCGAGCCAACACCCGCTGTGTACAGGCCTGGGCACCTTGCCCCATGTCTCCCCTGAGCTTGCGCACCGTTCCCGTCGCCAGCCCTGTGCAGGCAGCCCTCACTTGCCTACTGCCTGCCTCTGGGTGCCTCCCTGACTAGAGGGTATCAGGAGTGTCGCCCCTTCCTCTGGAGAGTCTGTCCTGTTGGCCCCAGGCTTCCAGCCTGCAGCCTCCCACCTCTGTTCAGTTTCTCCCCACCTGAGCCTCCAGGCACAGCTCCTGTCAGAGAAGGCCTCACTCAGACCTGTCCACCCGATATCACAGAGCTTAGAAAGGACAGAGCACAACCCTGCTCTCGCCCAAGGGGCAGTACACTGCCCTGCCTCACCCCCTCTAGCCCCGTGGATCAGCTGGACACTGAGCAGCTTGTGGCCTGGGTAGCCTGGCTTCTGAGGGTCTTGCCCAGCCAAGGCCTCACCCTGGGCCCGTGCCGTGCCTGCAAGACCCCCAGGCCTTGTCACGGGTTCCCTTGCCTCCCAGGCCCACCACTCTGCACCTTCTGTACCACCCCCTGCTCTCCTCCCCTTCTGCGGGCGCCTGCATCTCTGCTGTCTCCCTTTGATGTCTCCTGTGTGTGCAGCGTCCTCCTGTGGGCCTCTCAAGCTGCAGCAGCTCCTGGGCTCTCCTGCCTTCCAGGCCAGTGTGTTAGCCAAGGCTTCGCGAGGGGCACGAGGCCGAGGCCGGGTCCCAGCTGAGACTGCCTGGACTGAGTCCTGTCCTCCCCAGGTCCTCACAGGTGTCCCCTGCAGGTGCTGGGGTCTGCCGCACTTGCTCGGTTATACGGGTTGCACACTGGTGACTAAAAGCCTCCCTCCAGGACCAGCACCCCGGCCTACTGCTGCCTGGAGCCCACTGTCTGTGCCCCTCCACAGCTCGACAGCACCCTCTCAAACACAGCGGGGCAGTCAGGTTTCTCCTGACCCTCAGGAGCCACTGATCGGGACAGTTTGTTGAGTGACCACCAGCCTTCTTACCAGCCAGGGAGGAGGATGGGGAGGGACAGCGTCTGACCTCAGGCCACCCTGCAGCCAGTGGGCACTACTGGCCCTGACTCCAGGGCTTCAGGCCCACCTTACTTGCCTGTGTCGTGAGACCAAGCTCCTCAGGCTCATGGGCAGGATGGCCAGGGACAAGGGTAAATGGCCCACACCACAGCAGGGGCTCTTTGTTTTCGTTTGGAAAAATCTTTAGAAATTGAGGGATTTTATCCCCAAATCAATATTTCTGGCTTTTCCTAAGATCAGAAGACAAGCAGTGCATGGCCTCATCTCGACGTGACGTTGGCACCCTGGGCAGGGCCCTGCAGGCTGGGTGCCGAGTGGCCCTTACGCATAGGTGGGAGACTGATTTCAGTCATCTTGGACTTAAGCCCTGTCTTCAGCAGGCGACTGCCAGTGGTCCAGGTCCTGGGGCACTGAGGTCCTTCTGTTCTTGTCCAGCACCAGGGTGCCTCTTGGCAGTCAGCACGTCTCTGAGCCCTCACCTTCCCGTGCCCTTGCGTGGCCTCTGGCCTCTGCCTCTCAGTGTGGCCGGATCCACGTTCCGTCTTCCGTGTGGAGAAGCCCGCTGCATCCCCTCATTGTGGCCAGGCCTGTGCGGCGTGTGCCTGGGTCTGGCTGCTCACTGGCACTCTGCTCCCTGCTGTGGCCTGGCTATGCTGCTGGACACCGCATCCTTGCACCTCTCGTCAGGCGGGGGGGACTGCCTGCGGCTGTGGTGAGCGCTTCGTCCCGGCTTGGGCGAGGAAGTGTGGTCCTCCTTCCTCTGCCCTGAGCCTGAGAGCAGGCTGCCTGTGACCCTCCACACTCCACCACGGCTGGGCCGCTCTGCCTTCTGCTCCCAGTTGTTTCTGAGTGCTCCCGGGCACTGTGCCGCGACCGTGGGGGTGGAGAGCATGTGGGTCCTCCTTTTTGTCCTCTGCCGGCCTGTGGCTTGCCTGTGTTCTCCCCTGAGCTCTTGTACTTGGGTGAATGGTCTTTCTTCACAGAGGGCAGAACTCGTCGTGCCCACCTGCAGTCCCAGCAGCTCGGGAGGCTGCGGCCAGTCGGGGCGACTCAGCAACACCCCGTCTCAGAATGTGAATAGATACACCAGAGGTGGGCACACCACACCGTTTGCTCCGAGGGCCCAGGACAGCTGTGTGTTTGTGCCCAGTAGCTTGCTGAGGGTCAGTGGTGTGCTTTGTGAGGCACTGGCCTGCCCTGTACCTCAGCAGGTGTGGAGCCTCCCTGGTCTCTCTTCTCAGCAGCCTGGAGGGCCATGGGGGACAGGGGCACTCACCTGCCTCCAGCCACCCTGGGCCCATCCCCTCCCTGTCTTCTAGCCATGTGGTGACTGTCCCAGCTGACTCCCGCAGCCCCTGCGTGTTCTGGTGGCTGTGATTCTATCTGTAACCTGTTTTCCCTGAAAATGGAGCTCAGGAAAAAGTTTTTATCATAAGCATTCTTATTTTCTTAATTCCGGAAAAGGTGGAGATCATTCTGACCTACCTGGTCACGTCCCCAGGAAGACTGCAGGCAGACTGAGGGTCAGAGGAGCAAGGTTACTGTCTGCCTGCCTCTCTTCTGCTCTGTCTTGTGGACTGTTTTCAAATGGCAGTGTGTATCTCCTGCTCTGTCTCCCTTGCCCTGTTTTTGAGGACTGCCCTCCAGGCTTTGGGAACGGGCCTGGGTTCAGATATCCCTTTAGTGAGTGGTGTGGTCCCTCCAGGCCAGCGGCCCCAGTCCTGTCTCCTGCGTGGCATCCAGCTCTATTGCTGCTGCTGAGCATCTCCCCACCAGGGGGCAGGTGTGGCTCATCCCAGGCCCCTGTCTGTGGAGCCTACTGGCCCACAGTACTGGCTTTTGCCTGCCAGCCTCGAGTGTGTGGGCAGGACAGGACAAGTACTTCCTGAACAGACAAGAACGTGCAGGACTTTCCCTCTGAGGACAGGTATGCTATATTCCAGCCATGACCCTCAGTGCACTGACCTCTGGATATGGGTGCTGCCACCTCATGCTGACCTCTGCGAAGGGCCACAGCAGGCACTTGTGCTGCCCTTACTGGAAAGCTTTGCTGTGTGCTAGAGATGGAGGCTGCAGGTCAGATTCTGGACCCCTGGACTAAATCACAGGCAGACCAGCCCCTGTCCTCTCCCCTGTTCCCAGGCTGCTAAGTTGGCCAGGTCTGCACTGGCCCATCCCTGGGCTACAGCACCACCCAAGGGCCAGGTCAGCTGGTAAGAGCCATAGGCTGGGCTTCAACTTCAGCCTGTCCAGGGAAGGGCCTCGTGACGTTGGCCCTGATGGCTGTCCTGTGCGTGCCATACTCTTGGGCCAGAGCCTGGAAGGCCTGAGGTGTAGGGAGAACATTCCTTCTCAGTGCTGAGCCTAAGAAGGCTCCAGACTGAGCTTCTTCAGAGCCACAGCTGTGCATCAGTCGGACCACCAGGCCTAGGCTGCCGCGGACGTGGATCTTTGTGTCAGGGTTTCTGGCACTGGGCCTGCAGCTCGTCCTCGGTCTGTCTGCATCTCTGGCATCTGCGATGGCAGCTCAGCCTTCCAGGGGCTCAGGCCAAAACCCTCAGAGCCACTCTGTGTCACGCTGACCTCTGGGGGTCCTGAGCTCGACCTTCCCCCACCTCCCATCTGCCACTTGGCCAGACTATCCCCTCCACCACTGCTGATTTGGAGGGTTTGTTTGTCCCCAGGCCCCAGATGGAGCTGGTCTGGAGGGCGTGGCAGGTCTCGCCTTGGCTGTGGGTGGGATCGGCCCAGCCCCTGCACTTCTGCTGCTCCCTGGTACTCCGGCCTCTAGGGCAGGCACTGGGAGGCAGGGATGTAGGTCCTGGCTGGGGAGGAGCCCTGGCTCACGAGGCACTTTACCCTGGTGACCTGGGGTCACACAAAGCCACTCAGCAACACTCAGTTCCCACCACCTGCCATCCCACCTCTGCCCACCCCCAAGCCTCTCAGCCCAGCTTCGGCGCTGCTTTCTGAGGCACGGTGGGGGGACCCAGCGCCTGCTCTGTAAGCTAGTCAGCCACCTTCCAGTCCCACACCCCAGTCCTCCTCACCGTGCCCTGCCCTGCGCCCGTGCCTGGACTTCATCTCCAGGTCCCTGACCCCGTGTGGGAGCTGCTCTGTGCCCTTATTTGGCACCTGAGGGCCTCCCCTTCCCTGGCCACCAGGCTCCTCTGGGCCACGCGAGAGGTTCTGACAGTGGGTCTTGCGCGTGGCGTGCTAGTGCGCAGCTGTACCGGCCTGAGGCCTGCTCTGGCAGTGTGTGCCTTTCCCCTGGAAACCCCGCAGGCTGTTGCAGGAGGCCTCTGACTGCTGTCCTTCTGTCCTCAGAGCCTCCCAAGATGAACCCAGTGGTGGAGCCGCTGTCTTGGATGCTGGGCACCTGGCTGTCTGACCCTCCGGGAGCTGGGACCTTTCCGACCCTCCAGCCCTTCCAGTATCTGGAGGAGGTACACATCTCCCACGTGGGCCAGCCCATGCTGAACTTCTCGTAAGTCTTCACTGTAGGCTCCTGGGTTCAGGCTGATCCAAAACAGACACCAGGCAGGAAAGTGCAGCAGGAACCTGTGGGCCTCTTCGCTCCCAGAAGCTGGCAGCTGAGGCAGGAGTGGTGGAAGGGTCCTGATTCCATCATGTACGTGAAGGATTGGGCAGACCACAGAACCGCAGGCTTGTTGACCACACAGAGCAAGTGCAAGTGCTTGTTTAAATCCCTGATTTCAAGCTAAATTCCTGTGTGGAAGTTAGTCACCCCAGTATTGCTGAGAGCAAGGGGCATGGCTTTCTTTTGTATTTACTCTTGAGCTGGCTGAGGATCGAGGAATCTGTTAGCACTGTGGCTCTCAGAGTCTTCACCTACAGTAAAGCAGAGCTCCTCTGAGGTCCTCAGCTGTGTCCCATGCCACACTCACTGGAAGAACACTGCTGTTCTGGAGGAGGCAGAGCTCCCAGGGTCTCTGCAGTGAAGACGGAACTGTGTGCCTCCTCCCGCCTCTGCTGTCTGTGTGACAGTGGCAGCAAGTCAGCCTGGTGCAGGGGCCTCCTTGGAGGTGCTCAAGACCAGGCCTGTTCCAGGCTGCACAGTGCTGGGTTAGGGATATGTGCACAGACTACTGGTTGCACACCCTAATCTGGAAATCTGAAATCTGGAATGCTGCACAGGCTAAGCCTTTCCAAGCCCTGACGTTATGCCATTTTGAGTTTCAGATTTTAAAAGTTCCCCTTGTATTTGTGTAACACCTCCAGTCTTGGAGAGATTTAGAAGATCTTGTTGTTTAAGAACACTTTTACACCGGGCTCAGGGATCCCTCCACCTCAGCCTCCCAGGCCGCTGGACATAGGCACCACCACTGTGCCCAAGCGTGGTGTTCTTGACTGAGCAGACGAGGGCATGTGAACCAGAAATGGGTGTTTGAGTCAGCTTTGCCTCACTGTGGCCAGAAGACCCAACAGCACCTTAGAGGAGGGAATTCCAAGGGGCTCACAGTTCCTGAGGTCTCAGTCCACAAATGGCTTCTCTTCTGCCCTGGGCCCGAGGGGAGGCAGCAAGTCACAGGGGAGGGTCCATGGAAGAAGCTCATGTGGGGTCAGGAAGCTGGCGGGGCAGGGCGGAGGTACCACAGGGACGACACACCTTGCAGGGCAGCCATGCCCACCTGCTCACAGTCCCCACAGCCAGCCATTCACAAGGGGTCAGTGGACCAGGAGACAGCCATCACAGTCTGACCTATAACAGTGGGATTTTGGGTGGTACCAGTAATGCAGACCAGTACCATCAGCCTCTTTAAACTGTGGCCTGCAGCCAGAGGGTCAGAAAGCCCATCTTGTAACCAGCATGAAAGAACAATGGAATGGGGCCTGGTGTCAACACAGTGCTGGCAGGTGTGTCCCCTGAACTCTCAAAGGGTGTGTGTCTCACCAGGCAGGGTACAGCCACTGGCCCTGACCTGTCAGAAGTGCACCTGTGGGAGTTGTAGACCGACTCCATGCGTGTCCTGGAGACATGGAGGGAGGTGGTCTCCAGGCTGTGGGCACGTGCCTAGTGGGAGCCATGGGCCCCTCTTCCTTGCGCTCCTGCACCTGCCGCAGGGGTCGTGCTGGCCAAGGATCACGCCCCAGCCCAGTGCCTGCTGTCTCCACCACACAAACCAGCTGGACTGGGGCAAGGTGTAGCTCAACAGAGGGAGGTTCTGGAGCTGTCCCCCATGTCCTTGGGTACTTGGGCAGCACTGTGCGGGAGGTGGATGACCAACAGGCCTGGGACAAAGCACCAGAGGGGTGGACATGAAAGTGAGGCGGGACCTGGATGGGTAGAGGTAGCAGAGCCCAAGAGAAGTCATACCTCAGGTGAGACTGCAGTGCCGTGGCCCGCAGCCCCTCCGGGGTGCCTCCACAGGCAGGGGCAGGTACTGGCCGGCCCAGGGCTGCCTCACGTCTCGACTTCCCAGGTTCAACTCCTTCCACCCTGACACGCGCAAACCCATGCACAGAGAGTGTGGCTTCATCCGCCTCAAGCCCGACACCAACAAGGTGGCCTTCGTCAGCGCCCAGAACACAGGTACACCCACACCCAGTGGAGTGGCCAGCAGGGCCCTCCCAGGAGTCCTTGCTCGGGGATGATGGAGGCATGGTGTGCATACGAGCTGCAGCCACCACCTGAGGGGCAGGGAGTCTTGCAGCAAGGTCCTTTCCTGGAAGTTTGGCTTGCCTCAGCGTGACATCCTTCTGAAATAGCTCATCAGCCCCACTCGTGACTTAGAAATTGCTCCAAGACTGCCAGGTGTCATGGCATACGCCTGTAATCCCTGTGACTTGCAAGGCTGAGGCAAGAGGATCAAAAGTTTGAGACCAGGGTTGGGGCTCAGTGGTAGAGCGCTTGCCTTGCACGCGTGAGGCACTGGGTTCCATCCTCAGCACCACATAAAAATAAATAAATAAGCCGGATGCGGTGGCTCAAGCCTGCAATCCCAGCACTTAGGGAGGCTGAGACAGGAGAATCGCGAGTTCAAAGCCAGCCTCAGCAATGGCGAGGCGCTAAGCAACTCAGTGAGACCCTGTCTCTACATAAAACACAAAATAGGGCTGGGGATGTGGCTCAGTGGTCGAGTGCCCCTGAGTTCTGTCCCCAGTACCAAAAATAAATAAATAAATAAATAAATAAATATACTGTGTCCATCTACAACTAAAAAAATATTTATAAAAAAAAAAAGTTTGAGACCAGCCTCAGCAACTTAGTGAGGCCCTAACCTCTGGCATTCAATCTCCAGCACCAAAAAAGGAAAATTACCCACAAAAAGCTTGCATGACCTTGACCTGCCCACTTTCCCAAAAGCTGCTCGCTTCCTGGGTATTCAGGAAGTGCCCAGCCTGGAGTGGAGCTGCCCAGGCACTGGTGCTCCACATGCTCCAGCTGGGGTTTCTGGTAGGAAGGCTGGGTGCAGGGCACCTCTGCAGAGGCCAGCCCCCCAGAGCACCCATCCTGTGCCGCAACACGCTCAAAACCCCAAAGGCCATGTGCAGACCAGAGGGGCCTCACACTGGAAGGCTCAGAGGCCAGCCTCCTGTGGGCAGGGGAGGTTCAGAGGCCAGCCTCCTGGGGGAGAAAGTCTGCTCTCTGGTGCAAGAGGGGGAGGCTGCAGCTGAGCTCCACCCCCTGCAGGCGTGGTGGAAGTGGAGGAGGGTGAGGTCAACGGGCAGGAGCTGTGCATCGCATCCCACTCCATCGCCAGGATCTCCTTCGCCAAGGAGCCCCACGTGGAGCAGGTGAGCTGCCCTCCCAGCTGTCTGTGGTGTGTGTGCGGCAGCCTAGCTGCCTGCCTGAGGCCTGCCTGCCGCCCGTGCCTCCTGTGCCTTTCACTCTTCTCTGGCTGTGGGCAGGTGGGTGTCCAGGCTGCTTCCCTCTCGTGAACACCCCTTGTGCCGTGTGTACATCTCCAGGTTGGGTTGCTGGGTCAGAGGACACGTGTGCTCTGCGTTGTGGTAGAGCCTGGTCTGCCACTCCTTATGAGCACACTTCCGTGTGTGCTGCTGGCCCCAGTCCCTGGCCACTCACTCACGCTGGTGCATTGAGTGTGACAGCAGCAGGCGGCCCCACGTTCATGTTGGGATCCAGTGTTTGACTACCAGGGCTCACCCCTTGCTGGGGCCGTGGCGTTTCTCCTGGGATGTGGCCTCCATCTGCCTGTTGCAGCAGCCCGCCTGTGGTCGCTCTTGCTGGCCTGGCTGGTGGCGGGAGCTCTTCCGCAGCCTCCTCGAGGTGTCGTCCTCATCAGGGGTTGAGTCCTTGCTCGGTGGTTCCGTGCTCCTGCAGCTCCTTTACACTCAGACCCCTGATCTCCCAGATGTGTGTGCTCTGGGGACACACTGCAGTTCTGGTGCTCTAGGGAGTGAGCAAGGTCCCCCCCCAGTGACACCCAGTGCAGGGGCTCGGGGATCCTGTGCCCCTCTGTGTCTGCAGGAGGTTCTCACACACCTCTGTCCACATGTTTCAGGTTGTTCTTGAGCATCGAGATCATACTGAACTGTGAATTAGTGCAGGGCTGGCGGGGCAGGCAGGTGGTGATGGCGGGTCTCTAGCCGCTGGGATTACAAGTGTGTGCCACTGTGCCTGGCCTGGAATTTCTTCACGGCTGAATGTGCGGCAGGTGCACAACCTTGATGAGCACACTGGCCCAGGTGTCCCCTTCCGGGCCCAGGGCTCTCCTGCATCCTGAAGCCTCCCGCCTGGTGGCAGGGTTCCCACGCTGTCCCGTTCTACACCCTGACCACCTTGACCTGTGGTGGGAGCCACGTGCTTGGCAGGTCCCGCCATCCCTCAGCTTCCTGCGACTCAAGTGTCCTTCCAGTCGGCTGTCTGGGGACGGTGTGTGTTGCTCCTTGTGCACGTCGCGTTGGCAGGCCTCACGCAGCCTTGGCTGTGCACCAGCTCGTGCTCCTCAACCCCTGCCCGAGCCTGTTTCCTGGGCCTCCTCTGCTGCAGCCAGAGGCGGCTGCTTCCTCACACCTTCTTGGTGTTACAAAATGCTCTTTAGTTTGCTTTGTTATGTGCTTTTCCCAAGTCCATCCACGCTCTGCCAGTTGTCTAAAGCCAAGTCTGCACGTCAGAAGTGAGTGCCTGGCACCTCAGTGCAGGGAGCCACCTCTCCAGGCTGTTTTCCCACCACCTGCCTGTTTTCTGTCTCTGGTCTTCTGGGAGGTTTCCTTATCTCCCAGCTGCCGTGCTGCATTTTGAGTTTTGCTGGTCGGCTTCATTTCTGTGAACTGCCTTCTGTTCCCCATGTGCCCTTTTAAACATGCACTCTGGTTTCATCTGTGGACATGGCAGCTTCTCCCACCTCTCTGAGAGCATTTGCTTTTGAGGAGGGATCTCACCATGCTGCCCCAGGTGGTCTTGAACTCTTGCCTGGGACATTCTTTCTGCCCCACCTCCTCTCTACTCCTTGCAGGTGGCTTGATTCTGCACTTCCTCTCTGAGGTTTCTTCAGATGCATGATGTGCTGGGGGGTGGCAGGGGCAGGGGGATCACAAGGTTCATGGTGAGCACAGAGTGGCACTGGAACCTGAGATCCCCCATAGAAGGGACCCAGGGAAGGCAGGGAAGGGACAGGGGCAGGCGGGTCTGGAGAAAACAGGTGCCAGCTCCCCACACAGATGCACCCCCGACCCCACAAGAGTGAGGCCAGGGTAGAACACTGCAGGCTCCACGCCCAGGGTTGTGGGGGCTGGTCCCACAGCACCCTCCTGGTCTGAGTGCCAAGGCAAACCCCAGGAGAAAGAGGTTTCTGCAAGGACCCCAAAGAAGGAGACTCTGAGCTGCTTTTGGAAGTCGGCCCAACTCCTCCTGGTGGCCCCGCACTCTGGGCCGAGCCAAGGGCTCCCTGCTGGTCTGAGGTATCGATGCCCTGCGCCCTGAATATGGGGCAGGGTCTGCAGAGCATCTACTCCTTCTGTGTTCCCCTTTAATTTTTATTTTCCATGCATCTGCCACTCAGCATGTGATACATATTCTTCTTAACAGTTTTTTAAAGACATGGTTCATGTACGGCAGCAGTCAGTCCCTTAAAGAGTACAGTTCTGTGATTGTTAGTGCCCCCAGAGTTGTGAGACCGTCACCAGCTGATTGTGCAGCATGCTCACATCCCGAAAGAGACCCAGTGCCTCTAACTAGCCCCCGGGTCCCCGCCCTCCTCCAGCCCTCAGCAGACACTCGTCTGTGTCTTTAGACGGCCAGTTCTGGGCACTTACAAAGATGGGGCCATGTTCTTGCATCTAGCTTCTCTCCACTGAGCTTGACATCCCCAAGCTGTGTCCAGAGGAAGCAGCTTTGTTTATCCATCTGTTACCGATGGGCAGGCTGGGGTCACCCTGTCAGCAGTCAGGAGTAGTGCCCGCGGGCCTCCTGAACACATTCAGGCCATCCTGCACCTAGGCTGTGTGTTCCCTGTTGCCGCCCAGAGTCCAGAAGGTTGGGCGGGCTGTGTCCTGCTGCCCTCTGCAGACCCTACAGAGCCCAGCCAGCTGGAAGCCGCCCGTAGGCACTGCTCCCCAGGCCTGGCCACCCCTACCTTATCTATGCTGTCCTGGCATTCATCCACTTGTGCAGCAGCCTGGACAGAGCAGGGCTGCCCACGGCCCCCCCAAGGTGTGAGAGGACCCAGGACCCAGAGCCGCCTCCCCAGATCCCCATAGGAGCTCTTCTCCAATGGGAGCCTGCCCCCAGCAGTTACTGCCACACAGCAGCTCTTCAGATGGAATCACTTTCCTTTTCTAAATTTGTTTTTGAGAAACAAATTTCTAATTTTACATGATTCAAGTTGCCGGTCTTGCCCCTCCTGGATGCTGTTCTGGGGCCTTCCTGAAGCAGTCTCTACCGACACTCATGGCCTGTGCTTCCTGGAAGCCTCACAGCTGACCTGAAACCTCCCTGAGTCTACAGCCCCGCTGGGTCGACTGGCCTGGGTGCTGTGGGGCACCTGCCTCCCGGGGGCGTCGGCTGCCCACACCTGCGAGGAGGCTCTGCCCTGCCCTGCCACCCCGTCTGCCCTGCCACCTCATGCCCATTATCAGGCCCCTCATCTGCCCCCCGTGTCCTGGTGAACAGTTTCTGGCTGAGAATTCGTGTCCTTGCAGCCCGTCCCATACGCTCCGCAAGGCGCCCCCAGCATGCGGGGTGGTGTGTGCAGGCAGAATGGGGCCCTCCTAGGAAGTCTCTCTATTCCTCAGGCGCCCACAGGGTCCCCAGCAGGACCCATAGAGACAAGTGAGGCCTCAGGGAGCGTGGCCTGCTGGGTGCGCTGCTCCTTGCAGTGCTTGTGTAGGTGCCCGTCTCTGGATGCATCTGGAGGCTAGGACGGGGATGTGGGGAGAGCAGGTTCTGTGGGGCCAGCTCTGCCGCCACCTTTTTGGTTTGCTTTCTTGCTTGCTTACTTTCTTGTTGGGGAAGAACTCAGGGATAAACACTGACCCACACCCCCAGCCCTTTTTTATTTTTTATTTAGAGACAGGGTCTTACTAAGTTGCTTAGGGCCTCACTAAGTTGCTGAGGCTGGCCTCAAATTTGCGGGCCTCCTGCCTCAGCCTCCCAAGCTGCTGGGATCACAGGCATGGCAACTGCATCTGGCTGGCTGTTGTCTTGGTGCTGGGGTTGGAACCTGGGCACTCTCCCACCCAGTCCCACCCTAGCCCTCTCTGTTTCCTGTGAGGACCTCTTTCCATCTGTCCACCTGCGTGTATCACGCCACATGTTGAGGCGAGGCTGCACCAGGCTGGCAGCTATCTCTCTGGCCCTGCAGGGTGAGCCCCGGCTGCTCTGCGGCTGCTGTGTCTGTGCTCTGCCCTGTGCCCCCCTTCTCAAGCAGTGCTTTCTGAAGAGCAGAACGTTGGCTCCCACGATCCCTTCCGTGCGGTCCAGTCAGGGCTCTCCGGTTCCTGCCAAACATTCCTACTTAAGCCTCGCTGGAGAGATTTCCAGCTCATGTTCCTCAAGAAGCTTCATGGCCTTTTCTTTTGCTTGAGGTCTGTGGGGGTGGGCTGGTCCCGAACCAGACCCCCTGCCTCCAGCAATGTTTCTTGAAGACTCCCTTCCAATCGAGGTTTGTGAGTTTGCGTGCAGGGCTCCACCCCTGGACTCCACCTGTTGCCTCCCAGCGCCACACTGGGTGGACACTGCTTTATATTAAGTTAGTCGTACTCATCGTCCAGCATTTCCATTTTTCCAAAATTCTTCTGACTCTTCTAGGATCCATTAGAACCAGCTTGGCAGTTTCTAGAAGAGCATTTATTGGGGTCACTTGAATTTCCATCTGGTTGACCTGAGCCCTCAGGTGTGGTTCATGGTCAGCCTGTGCATACTGTGGAGTGTGGGTGCCTCTGCCTCCAGCCGCAGAGCAGAGGCCCAGTGAGAGGAGGGAGTCTGCAGCCCTGTCGTGAGGCTGGGGAAGTCAGTGGTACTGCACTTGGACAGGTCTAGGTTTCTCCTATCCCAGATTTCATGACCACCTGCAATGTATTGGTAGTATACATCATTTGTAGAATTTATTTCTCAGGATTTTGTGGTTTTGGCTGCTTAGTTATAAATGATTTTTTTAATTTTCCAATTATTTTTTGCTTATATATAGAAATAACAATGGACTCTTAAACATTCTTGTATCACATGACCTTGTTAAAATCATTTACTTCACTGGGCGTGGTGGCTCAAGCCTGTAATCCCAGCACTTGGGAGGCTGAGACAGGAGGATTGTGAATTCAAAGCCAGCCTCAGCAATGGCGAGGCGCTAAGCAACTCAGTGAGACCCTGTCTCTACATAAAACACAAAACAGGGCTGGGGAGGTGGCTCAGTGGTCGAGTGCCCTTTAGTTCAATCCTTAGTACCAAAAAAAAAAATCATTTACTTCACTGACTTTTTTACAGATTTCTTGTCTCTGGGCTTTGGTCCTGGATGCCTAGTGTTTCTCTGGTGCCCTTTTTGATTGAGTGGCACTGGGGCATGCTAGGTAGGTGCTGTGCCACTGAGCCATACCCTGGCCCTCTTTATTTTGAGACAAGGCCTCCCTGAGCTCCGGGCTGGCCTGGGGATGCAGGCATAGGTAGATTTCTCTAGCTCTCTCCGAGAGTGTTGTGAGGCACAGAGTTGGCGGCATGGCCAGGAGCGAGGCCCACATGTCACGTGGGAGCCCTGTGGTGGGGCCCTTCAGAGCACTGTGTGTCCTTGTTGACCGCTTCCTGCTGGGTCAGCAAGCATCTGACCCAAGACCTGATGGCTGTGTGCTCTCTTGTCAGGGCAACAGCCTCATCCTGATTCTCATGGACTGGTGGCTCCAAAGGTGCTGGCTAGGGTCTCCCAAGGACAGGCTGGGAGTCCAGGCTGCAGGGGAAGGTGGGAGTCACAGCAGGAAAGCATGTCAGGTGCTGAGTGGAGACCGAGAACTCGAGGTGACTAGTTCCACTGTCACCTGTGGGTGCAGGCCTAGGGTGGGAAACCGGGACCTCGGTGGCCTGCAGGGGCTTAGAACCCAGCATCACCCACTGGTGAGACACCTGGGTGAGTGGATCTTTTAAGGCATCTTGTTTTGTTGTCTACTCAGATTACCCGAAAATTCAGGCTGAATTCTGAAGGCAAACTTGAACAGACGGTGTCCATGGCAACCACCACACAGCCACTGACCCAGCATCTTCACGTCACCTACAGGAAGGTGACGCTGTAGCCAGCACTCCAGAGCCCCGGCCCTGCATGGCTGCAGGGTGCTGGGCCGCACTGTCCAGACGCTCCTGGAGTGGCATAGAAAAACCAAATAAAAGGCCTTTATTTTTATGGCTGAGGACTTTGAATATTACCTCCCATGTAGACTGCACGTGTTTCTATCTGCTGCTGATGGTTTCTTCCCAAAGTCTTTTCCCTAAAACTTTCTCTTGTGCTGGAGTGGAGCTTCACAGTGGAGCTCGCCCTGGGTTCCATCCCTGCCCCGCTGAGGAAAATCTACATGATAAACAAGTTTCTCCCTTTCTTCCTGCAGTTGTTTAACAAGGTCAAGGTCCATCAGTCTTCAACAGAGTGGGCATCAGCGTTGCAGGCAAAAGGTGGGATGGAAAGGAGCACAGCCCTGGGCACAGGGGCCACACTGGGCCCCAGCCACTCCAGGCTGCGGCAGGAGGACTGCCTGAGCTCACCCCACCCAGCACGTAGTGAGACCCTGTCTCCAAAGTTGAAAAGAGTTGAGGTCATTTCCCTCACCTTTAGGAGCGAGAATCTGGGCCTCTTCCCCCAGATCAGGTGCCCCAGGAGCCAGGCCAGCGGGGATGGCCAGCATTGTGTCTCATTCATCACTCCGCAAAGCTTGCTTTCATTTCTGGTGGCCCCTCTTGACCACCCAGCTCCAACTCAGTTTCATCTGTACTTCCCTACTTGGCTGCTGTGTGTTTGTGAGCGGATTCCAGACAGGAAGACAGCCGCCCAGGACTGCAAGCCTGACATGCACCGAAGTACCAGGGAGAGCCCTTTTCCAAACCCTCAGCCCCTCCCCCGGGAGGCATACATGGTGAGAGCGATGGGCAGCAGCTCAGGGTGCTCTGGCTGCAGAGCATGAACACCTGCCCAGGCAGCTGCACCTGCCCCAGGGCATGAACAAGGCATTGCCAGGGTCGGGTCGCCCACACCTCAGCTCGGGGGAGCCCAGGCCTGTGTCCTGCCCAGGGGCAGGTGCGGCCAGTGGTGAGGGCCTGAGCTGGCACCACGGCCCATGTTGAGGAAACTGGAGGCTGGGACCGTGGCCAACCCTGCTGCCTTGGAGATGCTGACAGCACCTGGGAGTGCCTTCCAGTCCCACCCCACCCCAGCCTGGGCACCCAGGCTCTTGCCTGCTCACAGAGCAGAGCTGACCTGCTCCCAGGGCCATCTGGTGATGCATGAGAAGGCCATGCTTCCCCAGGCCTCTCGGGGGACCGTGGGCCGTCGCCCCTCCGCCTTGATGGGTTGCCCTGTGGAATGTCTCCTGTCCGCCTGGACAGTGTGCTAGGTGGGCTGTGGCCCCCCCACCTGGATAGGAGACTGGTGGGCCATCACCCCTCCACCTGGAGTGGCCCCTCGTCCCTCCTGACTGTCCGAGACTCCCAGAGTCCTTCCCATTCACCCTGGGTACCCACATAGACACTCATCCTGCCCCTCAGGTGTCACTGCTGGAGAGGGTGCCCAGCCCTCCAGGGCTGTCCAGTGGGCTCCACACCCGCCCTGCCTCCCTCCTGCTCCGCCCGGCCTTCCTGCGTGTTCAGTGTCACTCTGATCAGTGCGGCCTCACCATCCCCCAGCAGGACCAGGATTCCCTCTGTGGGCCCCAGACCAGAGCCCCTCCCCGCAGAGCCCAGCCCCTCTGGTGGGGTACAGGCCCTCGTGGTGGCTGCTCTGCCTCCAGGCCTCCCCTAGCCCGGAGGGCAGCTTCCTTGTTCACTTTCAACTGCGACAGGTCCCCCTGCAGAACTCAGGACTCTCCCCAGCTCTGCTGGCAGGGGGCGCTGTTCAGAGGCCTGAGTTAAGACCAGCCTGTGGCCCATGCCTGCAATGCCACCAGCAGCTTGGGAGGCTGAGGCAAGTTCAAGGTCAGCCTGAGTAACTTAGACCCCATCCCAAAATAAAAAATAAGAAGGGCTGAGGGTATAGCTCAGTGGTAAAAAGCCCCCTGGGTTCAATCCCCAGTATGGCCAAAAAAAAAGGGAAGAAAGTATGGGTTCATATTAATGTTTCTAATGCACATTTTAAGATTATAGAGGTTTTTTACTTATATCCTTGGCCCCTTTTCAGCTGAAAACAGTGGTTTATCACAACACTATTTGCTTTATCCTACAGGATAATATAATTAGTTCAAAATAATAAGTTACAGGGCTGGGATTGTAGCTCAGTGGTAGAGCGCTTGCCTCGCATGCTGAGGCCCTGGGTTTGATCCTCAGCACCACATACAGAGCAATAAAATAAAGACATTGTGTCCATCTACAACTAAAAAAAAAAATTAAAAAAAAATAATAAGTTACAGTAAGGACACTGTTGGAGTCTGATGTTTGGCGGAGGGCTACTCTACTTTTACCATTGAAAGCATACAATTAAAATATGATACTACAATTGGAATAATTAATTTCTCTTTGTGCATAAGTCACCAACACAGTCCACAGTTTCAGCTGTTCAGTCTAGAAATGGATCTCCGGCTGAAGTCAGGTGTGTATGTGGCAGCCGTCCACTTGCTGTAAGCTGCCCTGTGCTCCCTCAGCTGCCGGCTGTGCCGGGGGCAGCACCACCCCCTCCAGGATCTGCCCATCCCGCAGATCCCAGGCCAGAGCGTGTCCTTGGTTTCTTTTTTTTTTTTAAATATTTTTTTGGTAGTAGATGGACGCAATATCTTTATTTATTTATTTTTACGTGGTGCTGAGGATCGAACCCAGTGCCTCACGCATGCAAGGCAAGCGCTCTGCCACTGAGCCACAACCCCAGCCCCTCCTTGGTTTCTTACAGTCTGACCGGTGCAGACTTTGGTGCAGGCTTGCCTGGCCAGCTCAGGGGTGGCTGTTCCTCCACAGAGCTAGCCATTGGCACCCACAGCTGTCCGCTTCTGGACCACAGAGACTGTTGTCCTGCTTGGATCTGGATCAAGCTAATAGGTGGGAAATAAAGTATTAAGGAATTTTTTTTTTTTAATTTTTTGTTTAGTTGTAGATGGACACAATGTCTTTATTTTACTGCTTTGTATGTGGTGCTGAGGATCGAACCCAGGGCCTCACGCATGCAAGGCAGGCGCTCTACCGCTGAGCTACATTCCCAGCCCCAGTATTAAGGTAGTTTTGGTCTGTCTCTCTTATATTTTGTCTTTTCCTTCTTGATTTTCAGAGCTCATGAGCTCTTCTGAATTAGGAATATTGACCCCAACGCCTTTCCTCTTAAGTCACCCTTCTTAGATTGAGATAACATGCACATTACATGAAGTGAATGTTCTGACACCTTTTTTTTTTTAAATATTTTTTAGTTATACATGGACACAGTGTCTTTGTTTGTTTATTTTTATACGGTGCTGAGGACCAAACCCAGTGCCTCACACGTGCGAGGCAAGCGCTCTGCCACTGAGCCACAATCTCAGCCCCAGTTCTGACATCTTAAAGTGGCATTTGATGCCATCATGATGCTGGGCTTCAACTCTGCTTCCAAACATCCTCCCCCAAGAGGGACCCACACCCATCAGCCTCACACGGCTGCCGTGGGCCCTGACGGCTTCACACCTGCTGCTGCTGACATTTTTTCCAGTACGTGTTTTGTATTTATTGTTCCTAGATTTAAAATCCCGTGTGGGAGATTATGGCCACTCCCTGGTTACCTGGCCTTACTTGGTGACAGTTGGCAGCTGCCTCCTCCTGGGGGTGGGAAGAGGCCACCTGCCTGGCAACTCAGTTCCTGGGCATGGAGGTCGGCTCCCTCCCTGACCCCTCGTCCTGGAGCCACCAGGTGGGGTCAGGTTGTGGGGTAGCTGCCCAGGGTGCCCCAGTTCTCTCAGGGTGGTCCAGGCTATTTTACCCCTCGCTCTCATGACCTTTATAGTTAGCTTCTTTAGATTAGGGGGAAGGCATTCTGCTGCTTTTATAAGGGTTACATTGGAATTGTGGCTTCTTTTTGGCCACTGGGAATGTGCTTCTCTGTCCAGCTGCTGGTGGCCACTTCCGGGCCCTGAAGTTATTCCTGTCCAGCAGCATTCACACGGGGATCACATTGCTTATTCCACTGATGCCGAGTCTGTCTCCACTGGGACAGGCCATCTCTTCTGCGTCCTCTGGCTAGCCTTCAGTCAGACCACTGTTCTCTGCCTTCAACTGCCGCAGCTCTTGAGTCCTCGGTGCGGAGACTTCCTTGTGCTGGACTCAGACCACGTGCTTTACTCCAGGAAGTGCAGATGGGAGCCTGGGCAGGCAGGTGACCTGCAGAGCCACATAACTTCTCCATCCTCCACCAAAGCTGTGGTCCATGCAGCAGGCGGTGCCAAGACCACCCACAGGTGGCCATGCAGAGGCAGTGTCTGTCCTGAGCTGACTTCCCACAGTTGCCAAGAGGCCTCTGGGACCCGTCCATGTCGCCTAGGTCTGGGGGATGTGATAGGAGCAGCTGGGACTTCACAGGAGGGGAAAGGGACCAGGGTTGCCGCACCCTGAGGGACTCACTTCAGCAGGAGGCCAGGCAGGGCTAGGAAACCTTGGTAGTCGGCTGTCTCGATCCTGCGTTGCACAGAAGGGAAAATGGAGGCTGTGTGTCCACCTTTCAGCACAGCATCCTGCGGCCCAGCCTGGAGTCGGATGGGCCTTGGGACAATGTCCCTGCATCAGAATCAGGGAGTTGAAGTATGCCTGGGATCCTGCCCTGTGAAGCTGGCCTGCAAGCAGATGGACATGGGGGCTAGAGTGGAAGGGGCCCAGAGGGTGGCTGCAGAGCAACCTGGCGCCATTCCTGGTGTGTGTGTCTGTGCACACAGAAGCTTCTGGTGACAGGAGCAGAGGACAGCACCCCAGGAAGTCTCTGAAGCACCCCACACTTCGCCTTTCCACTTGATTCAGCTGCCAGGGTCCAGGGAAGCCTCTGCAGATTCATGGGAAATGGCTGCCAACCCTGCCTTCGAGGGCCCCGTGCAGGACCCCAGGTGTGTGCAAAGCCAAGGCAAAGGTCTGGGACCGTGGACCCTACCGGGCCTGGCCCTGCAGGAGGGCCTGCCAAGGTCAAGGCTGTCCTGGGGGAGGTGCTGCAGGACACACCTACTCCAGCACAACCTCCAGGCCTCGGGTCCACCCACAGTGAAGCTGCACCGTGCAGAACCTCTGCTTGATGAGGCCACAGGTGGGCCTGGCGGGCTGTGTTCCTCCCCATAGGCCCTCCCAGGTGCTCAGCTCCGGGGCAGACCCAGGGCTGCAGGGCTGGTGTCCAGAAGCACTGTGGTATGGGAGGGTCAGCACCCTCCTGCAGGGCAGCTGCCTCAAGGCCTCGCTCTGGGACAGGCAGACACTGCCTGTGAGGGTGGGCAGCAGCTTCCACTGGCCAAGCACCTCCATGGGATCCAGGGCTCAGTGTCCCCTGCTCCTCAGGGTCTTCCACATGGCCCTCATCTCTCAGGATCCCACTCCCACGAGGCTGGGGTCTCACTAGTGCTGTGATCCAGCTCTAGAGGAATGAGATCCTGGGACGGATGCTCAGGAGACCCTGTGACTGAAGGAAGAAGGGCCTCTTCAGGGCAGACACACCTCCCAGGTCACCTGTGGGATCTATCCTGTGCTCCTATTCCTCTGGACAGCCAGGCAGTCCCATCCTTGGTGTTCCAAGGTCACCTGGAGCCTGGGGACCTCCCGTGGCAATGTCCTGGGTATTTCTACGGCCACATCGCACCCTGGACTGCTGGAAACTTCTGCTGTGTAACAGGCAGGTACCTTTCCATCTAACTGGGCCAGAGCACCCTCTAGGTAGGCCACTGGACGCAGGGACGGTGACTCTCTAAAGTGAAAACCAGAATTTGGACTTTATTTCCAGTCTGTGCCCCCTGATGGGACCTGAAGGCCACATGACCCTGGGGCTGCTTCCAGCAGGGTCCCCTCTGCCAGCCAGGCAGCCCCAGCTCGTGATCCCCACTCATGGCCTGGGCACAGGCTGCTAGGCCAGATGGAGCTGCAGGGTGGGCATGGGTGCCAGAGGAGAAGGGCACCAAGTGCAGCCACATGGGCCATGGGGTCCCGCTCAGCAGGGCTGGGCTGCTGCGGCTGCAGGACCCTGCCTGTGCCAGCCTGGCCTCTAGTGCACCCCCAGGCCTGGGCTTCTCTGGGAGCTGACGAGAGGGACATGAGGAAAGCGGGCTCCTGACCGTCCTCCATAGAGGCAAACCTCCAGTGCGGCCCCCATGCCTGTGGGTCATAGGTCCCCTGGTTAGGACACTGGCCACACAAGCCCCCTGCCACAGTCAGGGGCTCTCACTCCCTCTGGAGATGGGCGAGGCCACCTGCACAGGAGTCTTATGCTGTCCATGGGCCAGTAAGAGCACTCAGTCCCCCAGCTTCAGCAGGCCAGAGCTGCCTCAGACCAACCATGCAAGGCCCACAGCTCAGGAGGACCAAAGCCGGCTTGTGTTCTGAGATGGCCCTTCCTGGGGTAGGGGCATCAGGGAGTATGTGCTGCAGGGCCCCTCAGGAGGCCTGGAGCTGACCTTGACTTTCTGACAGGGGTCCAGGAGAAGGACAAGCTGCACTGAAGCCAGCCTTTCTCCCTCCCAGGGGCCTGGGTCTGCAGAGGGATGGGGCTCGGAGGGGAGAGATGCTTCCCAGGTGCTGCTGGCCTCAGGATGAACCCAGGGGGCCAAGCCACAGCTCCTGTCCAGCTGACAGCTCATCTCTCTGGCAACAGCGTGAAGAAGGCAGCCTTCAGGAAGCGGCCAAAACTGCAGAGCGTGGCCACCAGCCAGTGTGTGCGGAAGCCAGGGTCTGTGCTGACCACGCACCTGAGGACGTCAGTCTGTGAGGGAAGAGGGTACTGTCAGAGCAAAGCCCGGCCTCGCAGGCCCAGCACCTGCATCAGGAGCACATGACCTGAAGAGCTGGCACACTGCGCACACCAGGCAAAGGATGGCGGTGATGGGGCTGCACTGTGGGGACCTGAGCAGCTGGACAGCACGAGGGAGGGGTTTAAGGTAGGGAAGGAGAGAGGCCACCTGTACCAGGTCTCCCAAACATCCCCCTGCTTGCTGGCTGTCCCACAGGAGCCTCAAACAGCCCAGCATCCAAGGCCACTGGACAACTTCAGACTCCCCCTTGGAGTGGGAGAGGAGGCTGGGTTTTCCAGAAACCAAGATGCCCTGGGACTTGAGTCCCTTCTGGAGGGATGAATGCATGTCTACTCCTTAGCCTCCATTCCTTCCTACTGCTAAAGAAAGAACGGCTCCCTGCAGCCTGGACTCTGGCCACAGTGCTGCTCAGTGTGCCCCCTGCTGGCCTCCTGGCACCGGGTGCCTGCCAAGGTTTGCAGAGACAGCAAGAGAGGTCAGCAGCCTTGGCATCTGCTGGGAATGCCAGAGCAGGAGTCATCCTGAGAGTATACCCTCCCCAGCAGCCCAGCCAGCCATTTGACTCAACCTCATGAGACCTTGATCCAGAGGCCCAGTGGGGGGACCGAGCCCCACCACCCCCTTTACAGGTGCAGCCCACCTCCATGCCCAGGTCCAGCAGTACCCATGGTATGCCCAGGCCCAGGTGGCCAGTTGAGCATGGACATGGCAGAGGTCTGACACCCACCCCTCTAGGCCCTGCGACCCCCCTCCTGTGGGGTGAGGCTGGGCCCCAAGGAGGTGAGGGTGCTCTGTGAAGTACCAGGGCAAGATTCTGAGGGGCCAGAGTTCTGCCTCTCCCAAGCCAAGGGGCCAGCTCTGCTGGCCACCTTCTAGGGACAGCAGGTCTTTAGCTGCAGTGGGGCAAGACTGGGCTGGGGGCGGGCAGTAGGAAACAAGCTGGTGCCAGCCTCGGGTGCCTTCCGGTCCCTTCCCGAGTCAGCACCCCAACCCACTCCCACAGCCCAGCACCCAGGGGCTCACCCATCCACCACGCCTCCTCAGCCAGGCCGCCAGGGTCTTGCGCACAAACTCTCCCAGACAGTCCACCAGGGCATGGACCATGGCAGGCTGGGCCTGCCGCACACAGTCCACGGCCAGTCCTGCAGCCACTGCGTACAGGGAGACCACCTTGCCCCATGTGATGCCTGCAGAGAGAGTCCCTGGTGAGTCGCTGGTCAGTGGGAGATGCCCAGATGGCACCCAGGAGCCAGATGACTCCCACAGGCCCACACCCCAGTGGCACTCAGCCAGTTGACAGTGTGGGGCGAGCCTGGCCACCATCTCCCACGAGTCAGTCCTGCCCACGTTAGGGCAGACAAGGTTCTCAACCCACTGCACACCTGCACTGGCACACGAGGAAACCTGCCCAGCCCCATGGACACAGGAGGCCCCAGGAGGCAGCTCAGCACAGGGCCCAACAGACTTGGGGCTGGACAAAGAAAACAACCAGGACTCCCAGGGCACATCTGTCCCTCTGCAACTGGACAGCACTGTTGTCCATTTTATGAAGAAGCCGAGGCCCGTGGAAAGAGCTTTCCCAGACCACTGACCTACTGAGTGGCAGAAGGAGCTGGGGCCACCTCGAGGAAGATAGACCGACGATCCTTGGGGAAAGTGCTCTCATGCCATGTGCTAGACACTTTCCTGAATATACCAAGCCAGTTCATCAATCAGGGAGAAAGAAACGCTTTCAAGACACAAGCACAGGGGCTGGGATTGTGGCTCAGGGGTAGAGCGCTTGCCTCGCATGTGTGAGGCACTGGGCTCGATCCTCAGCACCACATAAAAATAAAAATAAAGATATTGTGTCCATCTACAGCTAAAAAAATAAAATAAAATAAAAAAGACACAAGCACAGGGCTGGGGACGTGGCTCAGCAGCAAAGCATGAGGCCCAGGTTTCCACCCCAGCGCTGAGAAAAACAAAATGAACACAGTGGAGGGTCTTAAAACAGTGAGTGCAAGAAGCAAGTGCACAGCATGCACACTGAGCAAGACCACCGTGCACAACGTCCAGGATAGCACCTGCAGCGACGGTGGGTTGGTGGCTCAGGCGGAGGGGACAGGTGCTGGGCCACAACAGCAGTGTACCAAACGCCACCAGACCGCACTTCAGACAGTGAAGTGCCAGTCATCCCATCTCAGCACGAAGACGGCCCTGGGCCCAGAGCTCCCATCCTGTCCAGACAAACTCAAGCTTCAAGCCTGGCTGAGCTGGCACCACTGGCCAGCTGCTATGGGGACAGCATACCCGATCAGCCCTGGCCCTCCACAGCTGAGGTCTCACCCCAGGGCTCTGCTCAAGGTCAGCAGGGAAACACGCCCAGCCATAACCCCAGACCCGCCCTCCCATTCCCACTGTGCCCCGGGCCTGCAGCAGGTGCCAATGGAGGACGAAAGGCAGGATGTTCTGTGGGGCTTGACATGACGACTTGAGGTTGTCCCACGGAGGACAGCACACTCCATGGGTGGCCACAGTCCCACAGCTGGAGCCCAAGGTGCCAGCAGGAGTGGTTTCCAGGGCTGGTCTGGGTGGCTCTGCTTGCCATGGGCCCTTCTGTTCTCTTATTAGGACGTCGTGCCAGTACCATGACTGCTGAGACGTGGGATGTTGGGTTCTGCACACTCCACAGTTCACAACTACCTAATGCCAGCCATCCCCATGTCCCCCGACCCACTGTCCACTCCTAACCTACTGCCACCTCTTTGCTCAGCAGGGCGCCCGGCATGGTGCTCAAGGTCCTGCCACCCTAATGCAGGGCACTATCTCTCCTGTCCACGGCTGAACAGTGTTCCCCATCCGTCTGTCAGCAGAAGGAGCTGTGGTCTGTTCCCACCTCTAGGCCAGGATGAAGGTCACTACGCGTTTCAGGTCTGGGCATCTGCCTAGAGTTGCCAGGTGATGTAGAAACCCCACTTTGAGGACCTCCCAGGCTGTGTTCCAACGTGGCCACACCACCTCACCAGGTACTGATGCTCCACAGACGCCCACAGCTACAGGCCTAGCCATCCTGGTGGAACGAGGTGGTCCCAGCCCATCTTTGCCTAACAACTGGTGCTGGACAGCGGCTCATGTGCCTGCTGGTCTTGTGTGTGTGAGCGAGCGTTGGATGGGGTGGAGCCCAGGAGCTGGGGCGCTGGCCATTTGGACATCATTCTGCACTGACCTTCATTTCATACACATGCACATGTCCATACAGGAACTAGGGACTGGGCCACATCCCTGCCCCTTTTCACTCTATTTTGAGCGGGGCCTCGCTAAGCTACCCAGGCTGGCCTGGAACTCGTGGTCCTGCTCCTGCTTCCTGAGTCGCTGGGATGGGGTTGGAGGTGTGCCCACCCACCGAGCCCCTCTGCCGATCTTTTGGGTGGGAAGCCTCGTTAGCAATGATTTTAAGAGTTCTTTGTGTTATTTCTTCTGTTTTCTGTGGTAAGACATTTTGCTCTTATAATCAGGAGAAGTACAACCCCTGCTGACTTGATCAGAAAGGAAACACTCAGGGTGAGCACAAAGCCCTCTGGGAAGCACCAGGAACAGCACCGGGGGCCACAGGCTCATCACAGCTGGGCTCTCCTGCCACCTGGGGCTGCAGGCTCCACTGCAGGTGGCCACAGCAGAGTAGGCAAGGCTGGCCACATCTCAGCAGAGCAAACCCAACAGGCTGCACTCCCGGCAGGAAAGCTAGCCAGCCAGCACGCAAGGCCAGTGTGGACATGCCACAGGCAGAGAGCCCAGAGCCCCTGAGGACTGGGAGGAGCTGGGGTGAAGGGTGACAGGCAGCTGCAAGCTGGTCTGAGGGGTGTCCTGAGAGCCAGCTGGCCACTGGACGGGCAAACAGCACCCTCATTCTCCCAGGCTCAGAGAGGTCAAGAAACAGCTGCAGGTCCCACAGTCCACATGGGCCCAAAGACGCTGCCACAAGAGGCAATGGGTTGAGGGGGGCAGCTGGCCCAGGCTCCCCCAGACCCATGAAGCAGCAGACCCCTGACGGGGGAGGGCAGGGCTGTGCCCCCCCCACCCCAGCTTTCCTGCCTTCCTCCCCTCCACCCCAGCCTCACCCCCGGACCTCCCAGAACCAGCCTCCTGCTCTGTCCCCAGCACCCTCCTGTGCTCACACCCACCACCATGCAGGGCTCAGCCCAGTCCCAGCTCCGTGGAAGACAACAGCAGCCCAGAGCCACACTTGAAACATCAGTCTGCCAAAGGCCGGAGACAGACACCCAGGAGGCCACCGGCATGGTGGGGTCCAGGGGGCGGCCCCAGGGTGGAGTGGGGTGAGGGTGCCATCAGCCCAGAACACCTGCACCCCTGGCTTCCTCCTTGGCTCAGCCCCACCTCACCACCTTCTACCGGAGGCCAAGATGCTCATTCTTGGACACTCCCCTTGTGCCTGGTGCCTCACTATGAAAAGTCCAAGCCCCATGGTGGGCACCCGGCCCATCCAGCCAATAGCCAGCTCTACAGCCCAGGACATGTGGCCCAGCAGTCCTCCAGAGCAGGCAGTGCCCGCCAGTGCTGGACCACAATCGCCTGCAGGGCCCATGCCAGACGCCCAGTGGCCAGCAGCCCTTAGAGCCAGCAGCACCTGAGCTGGTCTGCCCCCAGCTCCAGACAGCCCAGCAGCAAGGGCACTGTGAGCTCCAGGCAGCTCCTGCACCCACGGGGCTCAGTATTCCCAGCCCTGACCCACAGCCACTGGACCCACCCTGAGGTCCCCTGGGGTGGATGTGCCTACCTGCAGAGAAGATGTGGCCTGCCACAGCCAGGAACGCATCCACCACCACGGGCTCGGACTGCACAGAGAGGTGCAGCTGGCCGGCCACGTTGCGGTACACGCTGGGCCGGATCTGCTCCAGCTCATCTCCTGCGTGGGTACACGGAGGTCAGGCCCTTGGCCTCCAGCTTACTCCCGGGTCCCACTTGACTTTGCCTGACTCCCTAACCGCAGGGAAAGAGGCAGAGAGGTCTTGTGGGCGCCCAGACGGGCCAGGCCCTGGGGCCAAGCTGGCTGGGCCAGTAGGGTGGGACTCCTGCCGAGCCTGGGTGTGTCTGCCTGCTGACTCACTGGCAGACCGGCAGCAGGGCTGCTCAGGCAGGCGACCAAAGCCCAACCCAGGGAGGGGACGGGCAGGGGATCCCAAAAGGTGGGCTGCCTCACAGGGTGTCCTGGCTCAGGCCCCAGAACCACCAGGTGGTGGCTCTGGTGAAGGACCTGGAGGCCGAGCCATGGCTGAGGGCCACCAGCACTACCCACTGTCCGACCTGGGCTCCCAGTGCCAAGTGGTGTTGCGTGGCACCCTGCCAGCTCAGCCCTACTGGGGAAATACCCCCAGAGGCCCTGCCTCCCTCGAGGGCCGCAGCGCCCTTGGCAATGCTGCGAGTGGGAAGATGGTGCCCGGGGTTCCACACGGCCCTGGGTCGGGGGTTCCAGCCAGGCCACTTCTCCAGCCACCCAGTCAGCCAGTAAGGGCGCCGAGACACCCCTGGGCCAGCTGTGCTCCATCTGATTAATTAAGATCTGGACCAGAGCAGAAGCAAGAGGCCAGCCAGAGGAGGGGACATGGCACGGAAATTCCCAAGACTGGCTGGCTGTTCCCAGACACAGACCTTGGGGGTCTCTGGGGACTGGCCCTAGGGATGGACGTGGGACACAGCCTAGGCTGGGGACATGCTGGGGTCAGGAGACAGCACCAGGCTGTGGAGGCATTCACCCTGAGCAGCCGTCATAGCAGACATGAGTAAGAACACTCGGGGTTCAATGCATATCTCCCTCTGGGGTCCCCTTTAGCTGGAGACATGGCAGGGCTGGGCAGTGGAAAAGGGTCCTCGAGGCCCTGCTGGCTGAGAGTCCCAGGCCAAAGCCTCCAGATGTGGCAGCAAGGACTGAGGGGACAGAAGCAGACAGCAGGCCAGGGCCAGGCAGCATGTCCTGTCTTCCCAGCCACCTCAGAGGTCTGGCAGGCTCTGGGAAGGCCAAGGAAGGCCTCCTGGAGTGGCCCCCACACCCTGCACACTCCAGGCAGGCCAGGTCTACACAGCAAGGCTCCTTGGCCCATACACACCAGTGTCAGCCCAAAAAGCTGGGCGTCCCCCTGTCCCCAGGGACCCAGCTCTCCCCAACACCACTCAGGCTCCTTCTCTGGCCAGCTGCGGTCTCAGGCTGGCTGGGGCAAGGTGGACAGCCTAGGGCCAGAGCCTGCCTCTCACTTCTGGGTCCAGACCCTGGGAAAGATGGGAGTTGTCGGGCCGCGGCTCCCGGAAACAAGCGCTGCAGAGCTTTCCCACCGCGCTCCCTCCAGGCCTCCCGCCAGGGGAAGAGCAGGGGTCCGGATTCCAGCCGCTACCGAAAGACCTATTTTCTAAAACAAACACCAGACACGAGGACACAGGATTTTTGAGCCCTGCTGAGTACAAGGGTCACGCTGAAGTCCAGCCGCAGCCAATGATGTTTACAACATCATTCTTCCCGGAGCTTCGCTCGCCCAACTCTGAGCCCCGCAGGCCAGGGCGGGGGCTGCCGCTGGCTTCCCGAGCAGGCAGGCGGGCTGCGGCCCGGCCCGTGCCTCGGCCGTTCCAGGCACACTGGGGGACCCGGGCATGGCCCGGTCTGTCCCGGAGAAACCGGGGCCCAAGGGTGAAAAGGCCCGGCGCAGCCCGGCGCAGGCTCGGCGGCGCCCGGACGCCGCGGGGACTCACCCAGGCGCAGCAGCACGGCGCACACCTCGGCCAGGCGGCCTCCGGGGGCCGGCGCCGCACGCTCGGGCGCGCTCCAGGCGAGGCCGGCGCGCAGAAGCCGCGCGTGCACGTACTCCCGGCCCAGCGCCTTGGCCTGGGCCACCAGCTCCCTGTCGGTGGGCGAGCGGTCAAAGGCGTCCATGATCTCCGCGGCGAAGACCGAGGAGCGCCGCAGCACCTCCATGGCCGGCGCGCGGGCGGGGGGCGCCGCACCTGTGGGCACACGCGCTCAGCGGGCGGGCGGGCTCCGCGGGCCGGTCCTCGGACTCCGCGAGGCCCCCGTCCTCGGACTCCGGGGGGCCTCCAATCCTCGGACTCCGCGGGGCCCCTGGTTCTCGGACTCCGGGGGGGCCCCGGTCCTCAGACTCCGGGGGGCCCCGACCCTCGGACTCCGGGGGGCCTCTACCCTCGGACTCTGCGGGGCCCCCGTCCTCGGACTCCGGGGGGCCTCCAGTCCTCGGACTCCGCGGGGCCCCCCGTCCTCGCACTCCGCGGGGCCCCTGGTTCTCGGACTCCGGGGGGCCTCCAGTACTCGGACTCCGGGGGACCTCGACCCTCGGACTCCGCAGGGCCCCCGTCCTCGGACTCTGGGGGGCCTCCAGTCCTCGGACTCCGCGGGGCCCCCGTCCTCGGACTCCGGGGATCCCTGGTTCTCGGACTCCGGGGGGCCCCGGTCCTCGGACTCCGCGGGGGGCCCCGTCCTCGGACTCCGCGGGCGCCGGCACCCTCGCCGCGAGCCCCGGACCTCTACACACGCCGTGCTACACGCTGTGGGCCTCCTAAGAACGCCAGTTCCCTCCGCACCCGCGGCCCCGGGACAGGCACAGGGGCGACCGCTCACCTCCCCCGCCGCATGTCGGGCGCGCAGGCTTCAGGCTGAAACCCGCGCCTCCTCCGCCGGCCTCCGGCCTTCCATTCACGCCCGCGAGTGCGCGCGCCCCCCCAGGCTCCCGCGCCTCCCGCGCCTCCCGCGCCCCCGGGCTTCTGGCCGCGGTCGGGCCGTGCCGAGCGCACCGCGCGACGCCAGCCGGCGAGAGGCGAGGCTTGGGGCCTGGCCTTCTAAGGAGAAGGCAACCCCGGGGGCGGAGCCTGGAGCCGCGCCCGAGCGCCCCAGCCTCCCGGCTTCGGGAGGCCGGAGCGAGCTCCCCCGGGGCGCTGGCACCGGGGCCTGGCCGCGCGCACCAGGCTCGGGTCCGCAACAGGGCTTCCCGGCCCGTGGGCTGCCGGCCTTTCTTACTTATACGACCTGGAATCGTGCCCGGGTACTGCGGTGGACGCTTGGATTTGTACTGGATGGAGATACCGCCAACATCGGGCACTGTGGTTTGCTTTTAACGAACAGGAGTTATTCTTTTTTTTTTTTTTTTTTTTTTTTTGTACCGAGGAACTCAGGGCACTCGACCACTGAGCCACATCCCCAGCCCTAATTGTGTTTTCACTGAGTTGCTTAGCACCTCGCCTTTGCTGAGGCTGGCTTTGAACTCATGATTCTCCTGTCTCAGCCTCCCAAAGTGCAGGGATTACAGGCGTGCGCCACCACACCCGGCTTGGAGTTATTCTTAATGAAGTCCAATCTTTTCAATCAATGCTTTCTTTTATGGTTATCCGCTTTTCGTAGGGTGTTCTCTGTTTTCTATTAGAAGCTTAATTGACTTAGGGTACACATTTAGATCTATGATGGATCACAAATTCTTGTGAATGGGGTGGCAGGAAATCAGAGGTCTATTTTCCCCCCTTTTGGATTTCCAAGTAACCCGGCATCACTTATTGAAACCATCATATGTAAGGGTCTCTTCTATCCCACTGACCTATTTCTCCATCTTCGGACCAACTTCATCCAGTTTGAGCAATAGAATTAACCGATTTAATCTAATCCATACATATAAAATGCCTCACCCAGCAACTGTAAAATACATATCCTTTCCATGTGTACATAGGGCATTTATCAAAATAGACCATATCCTGGGCCGTAAACAAGTGACAGCAAATTTCAAAGAAATGAAATCCTATAGTGTGTCCTCTCTGAATTAAAGCTAAGTTACAGAAAAACTACTAGAAAGTCTCCAACTGCTGGGAAGTGAAATGCCATACTTATAAATAATCAGAGATGAAATAATAAATCAGGATGGAAGTTGGAAAATGTGAACAGAAGTAAAATATCACATCCTGTAAGTGCTAAAGTGGCACTTAGAAGAAAATGTGTAGCTTTAGAGAAAAGGTCAAAAATAAATGTTCCAAGCTCCAACTCAAAAGGCTAGAAAAAGAAGGACAAATTAAACCCAAAGATGAAAACATATGAGCTGAAAGTAATAAAATAGAGTAGAAAACAATAAAAGACTTTTTTAAAAAATCAGAGAAATTCAACAAAGCCAAAACTTGGTTCTTTGAAGAGATCAATAGAATTGATAGGAAAGCTTGAGTAAAAGAGAACACAATTCCACTCTCAGGAGTGAAAAAGAGCATCATTTTATATACTGCAGCCATGGAAAGTGTTGGAAGAAGATGGCGTGAACAACTTGATGATGGTAGATTCAAAATTCTAGAGAAACTGACACTAGAAGAGGCTGAACACCCGGATAGTCCTATACCATTAATAAAATTAGTACATGATTTGAAATCTTCCCATAATGACAATTTTAGTTTCAGACTGTTTCATTGAGGAATTACTCTAAATAGCTGAAGAAATATTACACAATCTTACACAAACCTGTCCAAAGGACAGAAAATGAGGGTATATTTCCTGTAATCATTTTGTGAGGACAACCTTACAGCCCAAACCTGCTGAGCACACTGTGAGGCGTTAAGTGGCCTGTGGACCATCTGCTGTGGCATCTGTAGAAGAGAAAAAAAACAAGATCTACCTCTTGCGGTCTCTGATGAATCACTTAATTTATGTAAAAAGCCATCATGTAAGTGCTTGTTATCTGTCTTTGCACCAAAGCCACCGCACTGTAAAATGAAAGAGTGAATTTGAATAAGCTTTTTTTCCCCAGTTCTTGGGATTGAAAACAGGGGTCTACCATGGAGCTATATCCTCAGATCTTTCTATTTTATTTTATTTATTTTTAAGGTAGTCTCACTAAGTTGTCCAGGCTGGCCTCAAAATGGCCAGCCCCCATCTCAGATTCCCAAGTAGGTGGGATTACAGGCTTGTGCCCCTACACCCAGCTTAATGAATTCTTCATGCAGAGTTGAACACAGAATGTCTTCAATTTCTGAAGAGCAGTCAGGCTTGGGATTTTCTGTAGTTTATACATAGAAATATAGAAGCTCAGAGAAGGAAAGAGATTTATCTTTGAAATTGCTGCCGGCCTGGCCACAGCCAGACTGTGAACCTTGGAGTGTGACCACCCTGGGAAGGGCAGTCCTGACCTGGCACTCACACCGGCTCCCTTCCTCCTGCAGGCAGTGGCCGGTCCCACTCACAGCCTAGTTTTCCTGTTTCCTGGGCTCTGGTATGGCCACGTGAATCACTGAGCACAGCGGGTAGACAGCCCTGTACTCCAGCAGTTGCAGAAACCAAGTCAACGCCAAGCCACAGGGTGTCCAGTTCAGAAAGCTGACAGCAGCAGGATTTGAAAACGACCCAAGTGGGATTAAGCCGATGGGGCCACAAACCCTTCTCCAGACCCTAACATGCCCAGGCTGTCCGCAGGTGAACCTGGAGGGGGCCGGTCTGATCACCCAGTCCCACCCCAGACCCCAATTCCCAAGGCTGTGTGGACTTCCCTTTCCCCCTCTGCACCTGGATGTGGGACTTGTGTGTCTGTGGAGGTTTTGCTCTCCATTCTCATCCTGCATCTGACACCTGTCTGCCCCGATGTTGGCCAGGATGGAGTTCAGTCCCTGGTTGGTGAGGAGCCTTCTGAATGCCAACACCAGCCCAAACTGGCTAGGGCACTGGAAGCATTGTTGATTTGTGACTAAAATTTCCAGGAAAGTCTACTGGCTTTAGGCATGGCTGGATCCAGGAGTCACTCTGTTCGTGGATCTGTGCTCTGCTGTGATGGATCCTCCCGGGTAGGCTGTCAAGGAGCGACTGCAGGGTGACTCCACAGATCCCTGTCTACACCCCATAAATTCATTCAAACAGTGGGAAAAAGCCAGTCTTTCCAGGTAGCTTCTGAGGGGATGCCCTGGGGTGAACAGTTTCTGTATCACATCCCTCTCTAACCAGCTGTGGCTGGAGGCAGGAAGTGCTCAGTTGCCAGACCTGGGTCACATCTGGCCCTGTACAAGGACAGGGCCTGTCAATTCCACCCAAACTCCTTGGGGAGGACAGGGCCCCATGGGCTCCTGTGGGAAGTGGCAGAATTTCCACAAACATGCTAGGTCATGGATCTTGTGAGGGGACCAGAGGGGCACATAGCCCAGTGCCACCCACACTTGGTGACCCAGATCCACCCTGCTTCCTGCCTGTTTCCACCCCAGTGGCCCCTATGACTTCTGTTGACTGTGCACCTGGGCACTTGCCTCCCTGCTCAGGACCTGGCACAGTCCAGGTGGGTGCGGTTGTCCTGGGAAGGTGGCTGTGGCTTTGTGTACCTTTCCTGTGGTGGACAGTGAGATGCTTCCTCTCTATGGCCCCCTGACCTGGCCAGCAGTGGATCCCAGCCGGCTCAAGTACACAGTCATCCATTTCCTTTGCCTGATGGGCTTGGGTGAGTCTGAGGCTTGGCTCCTACTATGTATCGGGTGGGCAGTGGGGTCTGCTGGGGTCTGAGGCGGTGTTGGGAGACTTCCTCCTGGCGCTGGTGATTTCCTCTGCCGAGCCCCACGTCTAAGAGCCTACTGCTCTAGCCAACAGAGAGTCTTGTGGGGGAGCTGTGGGGGGCTGGCAATGGGGCTGAGCATCAGCCCCGGGGAACAGATGATGCAGAGCCCTTGGCCTCTGAGGGGCTGCCTCACCAGGACTGGCTTTTCCACCTCCCTTGGTGGCGGTCAGAGAGCTCCTTTGCCAATGAACCAGGCAGCTGAGCTGGCAGCCCCAGGGCCTCTCCCTCCAGGGAGCCAGTCTGCACATGCTCTGGGCTTGGCAGACACTGAGCAGGGCTGGGCTGCCTTGAGACCCTGTGGTGCCTGGCGGGCCCCAGAAGCAGCTGAAGCTCTTGCCCTCTCCAGGATGGGCATGCTTGGAGCATGCAGGATCAGGGAGCCTCCTCTGTAACTGATGGCCAGGCACTGGCTGTGACAGGCAGCTGTGCCCAGCAAGGGAGTCTTCAGATACCACCGTTGCAGAGGAAAGGCCCAAGGGAGATGGGGATGGCACCACTCTGGATGGGCAGGGCCCTTGCCTGGCCCCACTGCTCCCAGGATCTGCTCTGTCCCCCACAGCCACACAGGAGGCTCTGTGCCCACAGGTCAGTCCTCCTCTAAAGCACACCACCTAGACCCCTGAGCTGCCTGTCTGTACCCCAGCCTGCTTCAAAGCCAGTGTAGACCTCTTCCTGAGCCGAGCCCCATAGGGGTCCTGAGCTGCCTGCGTGTGCAGGG